>JAHZTW010000003.1:267043-413428 GCA_020283515.1 Alliaria petiolata | reverse complement strand
CTCCAAGTAGGCGGTTTTGCATCGAGATCCAAGACAAACACATCGTTTAATAAACCTTGCTGTCCACAGCCACCAAATACAACCAGATTGGAGCCATTAACGCAAGTGAGCGTGTGTCCCCAGCGTCCGGGAGGAGGGGAGCTCACTTTGACATGTTGCCATTCCGGGCAATCCGAATTCAGATCTAAAACAAAAGTATCGTTCATAGGCTGCATATTCACACCTTCTCCTCCAAAGAGCACGACCCTGTTCCCGACAGCGCAAGCACTGAAATTACATCGAGATGGCTCAACAGCACCTCCAACAGTAAGTTTTCTCCAAGCTGCAGCTTCAAGGGTGGTCAGTTCTCTGGCTAGGCGGCCCCAACCGAGTCTTTTTGCGCCAGGAACAGTTTCTAATACGCGTGTTGTCTGGCTGCCCCATGCATTCTGACAAACTCTTCGCCAAAGATCCTCATTCTTTGTCAACACATATAGCCTGCGACATACCGAGCTAACAGATGCAACATCTCTTGGTGTCAGACGTGACAATATCTGCATAGACACCACCTCGTCACTCAGCTGGAATAACCCGCACATCCCTCTGCTAACATTCCGCTCCCCAGCGGCTAAAGCTGAGTATATCCCATCGATTGATTTTTCTTTTGTTGAAGATCCCAGAACTGGTCCAAGTTCAATGTCTGTCTCGATGAAGAACTGGATTCCAATTATGTGGGTGATAGTATCATCGTCTCCGTAAATTGGAGTCAGCCGCAATCTATTCATCAGAGGAGATCCATCTTTCCTAAAGTTCAACAACTCGCCTTGGAATTCAATGCCCTGATCAATACATCTTCGTATCTCGGAAACCACCAAAGAGTCAACTAACGGATGCCTTCTTTTAGCAAACGGTCCTCTACATTGCAAGAAGCGGCTGCAAAATTTGGGAAAAAATTATAAACAATATGAGACCAAGAAAAATAGTTTAGATGCACTAAAGCAATGGACAAAAAATTTGGCTGTGCATATAGAGACTGGAAAAAACCCCGAAAAAACATCATACATTCTTAGGTTAAAACATAACCATGTAAGAATTAATCTGAATAGACTTCTAATCATGTGAAGGAATCAGCTCCTCAATGTCAGGTTCTAAGCTTACCAATACCGAGAAAAGAAGGAAGCTACTAGCACTAAACCCCATTACAACCAAAAGCAATGGACTTTAAACCTAAACACAATGAACCTACTAATCGTTGATTCACTACACACCAACCATATGAACCAGTGTCTGCATTGGTGTAGAGTTTATTGTGTTAGCTATGACCCCAAGAATCTACACAGGGATAGCTCGCTTATCTCAAAAGACCCATATATACACTGTATCTTCAAGTTTGCTTAAAATGGGGAACAGCTGAAACAGCTCAAACAAATCCATGAGAGCTCCTTTAAAACCAACAGAGAGAGAGCAATCACTGAATAACAATATGAGCCGCTTAAGTGCATAGCAGTGAGGTACACACACAGAGAGTCCATTGTGTCCATCTCTATTTTAGTATTCTCTGCAATTCCGCATAGTAGCCAATAACTATCCAACAAGACATCTCTTCGTTCTCATTTCAAGTGATCAATTAACAAAAAAGCGTCCTCAGAAGCAACTTCAGATTACCACCATCTCTAAATTCACGAATATTTGACATGAATTCCAACGAAATTCGCTAGTAATCAACTTTACGTTCTTCACCTAGACTCAAACCACACGATCCTTCCTTAATCAAACTCCCCCAAGCAGCCCAATTCGACAAAGTAAATAAAGTGAGCCAAAAGAAAAAAGAAAAAAACAATAACCAAAATCAACGAAATTCCTCGCATCAAATTAGAACGCTAATCCAAAAGAGAACGAAAACGACTCACCAATTTCCTCCGAGAACCTCCTCGGCGCGATACCCAGTAACCATTTCGAAGACGGTGTTGACATAGATGATAGGGTGGTCGGGCTCAACGGCATCAGTCACAACGAATCCACAAGGCGCCGTGCGAAGAAGATTCCCAACCGGAAATGGAATTGGTCCGCCGCCGGGAAAGAGACCTCCCTCTTCATCATCCGCCGCTGAGGAAGCGTCATCGGCGCTCAGATCGGAACCACTGTCCCACTCCATGAACCTCAAAGAGTACCCAGACGAGGAAGAATAAAGAAAATCAGGTCGCCGGAGATTACGAAGACGGGGATTGAAAACAACCGGCGTTAAAACAGTGAATTTTGCGCAAAAAGAGATTTTGGGCTTGAGAGAGAGAGGGAAGATGGTGGAAAGAACGAGTGGTAACCGTCGAGTTTGGTGGAAAAATCTCGGCCGTATGAGTAAAATGGGTTTTACGGGTCAGTTTTACCCGGATCCGACTTTCTCTATCGGGTTTTCTAAATTTTAGATGCCCCAACATTATGGGCTTCTGTCTTAGTAGTTAGTACAATAAAAGCCCATAAAACAGTTTTCTTCTCTTTACATGAACATCTTGAAAAAAATGAAAGTTGCAGCAATATAGATATAGTAAAGTTAGTGGAATCAATAACTTTTACCATATTTGTTCGGTATACACTACTATCAAATGATAGGCGCAAACAACATCAGACAACTTCAGTTGAACTGAATTGTTTAATTGAACTAAGTTTTAATGTAAATTAAAATTACAATTTACCAACATCTCCAATCGGACAAATATCACTTTTTGGGCTTACTATATTATTGTTGGTAAAGCTTAACAATACTCTTGGCCATGACCCTTGTGATTCCTACAACTCTCGTAGAACCAAAATTACATATTTTGGTTTTTTTCGACTATAAATATCGTAAGAAATTAAAGAGTACACACCATCATCTCCCATCGGATATATAAAAATTTATTAAAGGGTAAGCAACTAAAGGGTAAGCAGCTAACCTCAGGAAGTAAAATAAACTCCTAAAAAGAAAGATTATGTATCTTATGAAAACGAGTTGACATATTAACAAAAATATTTGTATATCTATCTAGTTTTATTAATTATGAATTTCTTACAGGTTTGTGAAGATACGTTGTTAGTCCATTTTATTTTTCCATTGATGCTGAACCTAAACATGCGCTCAAGAGAAAAAATAAAATCGATTTCAAAAGTTAAAATAAATCTATTACTTTTTATGGAGTAAATGCTTATATTTTTTTCTAAAGAATACATTTTTCCTATAATCTTGACGTTAATAGAAACTAACACAAACAAAATGTTGAAAAGAATTAGTTTAAATGAATATATTTTATATATTACAATGTCTAAAAATTGTTTTAAGATATCTAAAAAAATATTGAAAAAGGACGTGAGAGAACAAGTGGGTTTGGTCGGTCGTTTCTTTACACTTTTGCAACATTCTCTATTCATTCATATCTTCCACGATATGCTAAAATCCCCACTACATATATATTTATATTATTATTTTTGCTGAAGAATGTGATTTTTTTGCTAAAATCCCCCACTGTATTATTCCTTTATCTTTATTTAGAATGTGAAAATTTTCCATAAAAATCATCAAAGTTTCAGATATTCACATATTGTAATTTAAAAAAAAAACATTTAACTATATAGTTACTATTCTTTATAAAAGAAAACTATATAGTACTATTGAGAATACGAACATAAAAATCAGAATCAAACGTTGGTCCAACCTCTTCCAACAACCAGCTTGTATGATTCGATTTCATCATTTATTTATTCATCACCTCACGTTTATTTATCATTTCTCCTTCTCTTGTTTATTTAAATATCATGTGTTTTGTTTTGGCCTTCTAATAAATATTATAGTTGTACGGCTCTGTTTTTTAGCATGAAAGATTTTAAATTATAGTTTTACTGACTTTCTAGGGCGCAACTGGTTTACAAAACCTAGTAACCTTCACTAGTTAGAATGAGTTTCTGAGCTAAACTTGAGGTAGGATCGTGGGACCCGGAGAGCATGAGATGCATCAAAGGCAAAGTCCTAAGAGATTACGTCATTGTTAGTGGATTGTGTACGTGAAGTTGTACGAACCATACATAATACCACGTTACATTTGTTGCGACGCTGCGTAATTTGTCCCCACAATCATCTTATTTCTAATTCTTTTTCGTAATTTCGTTTGTATCTTAACTAAGAAAACACCTATTAGATTACTTGGGATACCAAAAATATTACTCTAGAGACTAGATAACACCTTCAACTTTGACAAAATTTGTATTTTTTTTTATTAAATAGTTTTTTGTATTAGTTGAAACGATTCAAAGGAATGATAAAAAATAAATTGGATTTTTATCAGGAAAAGAAAATAATTTGGTAGGAGCAGTCATCCACACAAATACAAATTAATAAGCCATCTAATTTCGTACCATTTTATTGTAACGTTTCATTTGAATGCAATACTTTCATCTTACCCATTTTATTAATTTGGTTAACCATATTAGACAATCTACATTGGTTGTAATATTACAACACCCTTTTTTTCTCTTTTAACACTTCACATCATCTTCTATCTCTTCCACATCATAATTCAACACCTACTTAAATTTTATTCTCTACAATGGTTTTGTTTAATAAAATTACAACACTCTACCCCCACTATTTTTATTTTATATATTTTATTTTCTTTATGTGTTTATTTTTGGTAATTACATATTATTAATGATAATTAATTATCGATTGAAATTAAATTAATACTCCATCTGTTCCTAAAAGAAAGTATTTCTGGATTTTATTTTTGTTTCACAAAGATGGTTGTTTTAAGTTTTCAATGCATTTTTAATTAGTTAATTATGAAAAATTGTGAACTTCAAGAGAATTAATTGAATTTTCTAAATTACTATTGGTTTAAATTTATAAGAAATTGTTAATTACAAAAAATGATGTATTTATAGTGAAGTTTTAATATGTTTTCTTAATATGTGTAAAAATTTCAAAACAACTTTCTTTTAGAAACAAAGGGAGTATAAATAAGAGTTAACCAATTTTATAAAATAATTTTTGTTTTCGTTTTTATTTTATATATTTTTTTAAAAAAATTTCTAAGTAAAAAGACGTTGTAAAAAGAAAACAAGAAGAGAAAAGTTTAAAAGTTTTATAAAAATCTCTTAAAAGTTTATAAAAGGTTTATAAAGAGTTACAAAGAAACTTATAAAAAGCTTATAAAAGGCTTATAAAAGTTTATAAAAAGCTTATAAAAGTTTATAAAAGGTTTTCTCTTGTATATTGAAGGTTAGTAAGAAAAGACGGTTTTTTCCTGTATCCAAATCAAATGAAACAAGTCTCTATTTATAGAGTATGAAAAATGATGAATTTTGGTATAAAAATATTTATATATATATATATACAATTATTATGAAATAATTGATGGTAAATAATTGAGGAGAAAAAAAAATCAAAATCTGAACAACCAATTGTTGTATTCCATGCGTATAATCTATTTTATATTTATCAAATAAAATTGATTAACCATTAAAATTTTGACAAGTGTCTCACTCAATTTTATCAACACCGTTAATAAGTTTCAACACCAAATTTGCCACATGGTTTACAACTTTTATTCAACACACCATTGTAGTGTCTTCAACTGTTAATAAAAATTATCAACACCCCCATTGTAAACAGTCTTGCACCAATTCCGCATATCGTCAATTCGTATTATCTCAATCTTCCGAATTGTTTGATTTAAAAAGCTACAAAAACGTAGCCAGTACCTAAACATTTGTTTTTTTTAACGGTAGTCACATGGAATGATGGAAATACTATATAGAAATATCAAACTAGTAAGAATTTGAGTATACATAGACTTTATAATCCAAAACGATTCTCGATGTTCTATTGTGATTTGGGTGGTCACTCTAGCTACAACCTTCTTTTGCTTATAATTGTTACTATTTCCTGGTTGCAACTTCGCAAAGCACATACACATCAAAACCATACAATCCAAAGGTCACTAAAATCTCCCTAAATTTAAAATTTGGTTGTGGTTTGAATTTGTTGATTTTAAAATAAATACGGCTATTAGATCGACTAAAACAGATGTTCTTCTTTAGTTTTAATTTCGGTTTACTTAGATTTCTTATACCAATATATAATAAACTGGAAACTCCCTATATATAAAAAAGTTTTAAAAGTTCTATTCGGATTGGATTAGATCGGTTCAGTAGTGTTGTCAAATGAATATGGTTGAAAACAAAATTCGTACTTATATCTTGCATTATTATGTATATTTTTTTCATGTTGCAAGTATGAGCTTGTTGTGTGATAGTCCGATAATTCAAAAGAAAAAAAAAAACTAATGTTACCAACCGTTCTTATAACTCGGTGAGAATAGTACCAACCGGTTTGATTAATATTTTCGTAGACGGTTTTATGCTTTCGTGACCATATTTATTTACTTACTTTTCATCAGAACTTTGGAGTCATTTCTCTACAAGTTTTGAATCCGGCTTCGACAAATCACTCTGTTGCTGCGTCTACAGTCTCTGATCAATCATTGCGCCGCTCAGCAAAGAGAGCTATTGCTCGACTCTTGTTTCAAGTAAAATTATCTATCTACTTTGGAAGGAACTTAATGGAAGAATATTCTCATCCACCATCCTCCACTACTGTTGTTGTTGTTCGCTCCGATGTCGACCGGATCATGAGAGATCGTCTTCTCTCCTTCCCAGCCACCACTGTAAGCTCTCCTTCTCTTCTTGAGGTGTATTTTCGTTATTGTGCTGCTGGGTTGTAATTTATTTTTCTTCAGTTAGCATCTTTCTTTCTCTTCTCTTGTAATAAGTTGTTCAACAACAACAATATAATCTCAGAAAAAAGTATAAATCTTTAACATTCATACCGGACAAAAAAAAAGTAACCACTATTATTATTCCACAATTGGGCCCCAAGTTGTCTTTTTTAACTTCTCTCGTTTTTTTTTAAATAGGATGTTTAGAGATGTTTTGGTTTTATTTATTTGATTTTGTCAAGTTTCTAATATATTTTTGTTTCCAAAATTTTCGTGATTACTTGTATTCTATAAACACATACTGTATATTGATATTTATCGCCCATTTGTGAAGGAAATATAATGTTTTCATGTAAATAAGAAAGAAAGATAATCTTATCATATCATTCATCACACTGATGACAAAAAAAGAGATAGACGTATGTCATTAACTTTTCAAGTTTTCAATACATGTCAGAGCAAAGAAATTTTACTCACAAAGATTTAAATTCAAAACTGATTGCAAGAATCGGTCTTCCGGTGACACTAGCTAACGGAATCGACGCGCGTCATCAGCTATTTTTTTTTACCGTTGATACCATCACGTAAAAATTGACCGTCATCTTTACCAGGAATAACGCCGTTACTGTTTCAACAACAATCATCTGTTCAGATTTTATTAATATTTTTTTTATTTTTATCATCACTTTATTAATGATTTTTATGTTATTATATTTATATTTGAAATATATTCTGTATTTTGGCAGGAAAACGTTGCTATAAAACCTAAATATTAATCTGTTGATGTTATAAAAACAAAACCTAAATATTATTCTATTCTATATTTGATAAAAAAAAAATATTCTATTATCTATGTTAAATATATCCTATTCTAATATCTTAGTTTCACTTTCTTTCTTTTTTCAATCTCAAGATAATCAAAGACGATAAAAAAATTGATTTTTTTAATGAAGTATTCATAAATTATGTTATTATTCAAATTTATGAGGATACTAATCGGTTAATGATATTTCTGAAAGAAAATTAAGATAGTATTCTCCATGAAACTTATGTTATAAAAAAGAAAAAATAATGAAAGATGGGTTTAAACAATATTTTTTCTTTCTCATAGCTCGATAGAAACTTTGAATAATTTTTGTTGTTTGTTATTGTCAACTTAATAAGATTTTGTGTTGAGACCAAAACAAAAAAAAAGAAAGAGGGAAGAACCTTTTTAATAAATCGAGAGAGATATCTATATGTACTGTAGGAACTATATAGGCCTGGTCTCTCAAGACTCAAATAGTCAAATGTCAAATGTCAAATGTGACCGAGTTAATATATGAATGACATAAAATCTCGTCAAAGCGATAAATATAATTTTACTATTTTTTTTGTCAACGCGATAATATTTACTATCTTCTTTCAAATAAAATCTCTTTGACAAAGCGATGATGATAATTAAGTTGACAATAATAAAGGAGATGATAATCTTGCAGAATAAATAGTACGTATAACCTTTTCCGACCTAAACGGTATCGTTTAACTACGCGAGGGATATAAATAGAGCCACCAACGTAGTTTACCTTCACTTGCTCTCTTTGCTCCGGAAGAATCTGGTTCGTTTCAAAATCGATTTTTCTCTGTCCTTTCATTTTTTCTTTTTGTGATCTCGAATATATCTTCATCATCGTCGCTTTTTTTATTTTGCTTAACTTTTCCGCAGTCTCTGTGAATAGTTTTAACCATTTTTGTGTTTTGGTTTTGACGAAGGCAGAGGGAAACATGGCGCCTGGTGGCTCTCTCGAGGATATTAAGAACGAAGCTGTTGATTTGGTATGATTATTCTTCTTTTTCACTTTGTAAAATTGTGTATTTTTTTTTGTATATTAATTTCGTTGCGTTTGTTTTAAGTTGTTTGGTGAATTTTCCAAAACTTTTTAACTTTTTTTATTAACAAAGTTCCCTCTTGAGTTTGTCTATCTTTTTACTTGAACGCGTCGATCAAATTAGGTTTCTACACATTCGGTTTATATAGCCTGTGTTGTTTTTTACACGATTCATGTTTAGCTCGAGATTTTATGTTTTGATCGATGAGATAAAAATCCATGAAAACTGTTATAATTACTTCAGATTTTCTTTATTTTATTTCTACTAGATTTTGCAATTACAGTCGTCTATACAAATCGCAGATCACAGGAATTTAGTTACAATTATGTCAAGTAGCTTAGCAGATTTTTAACAAAAAAGAAAGTAGTTATTAGTAAATAAAGCAGTAGTATTATTAAGTAGTACATACACTTTACTTGCACATTATTCCTTTTTGGGGTTACCTAATTTGAGAATTCATAGAGAAGTTCTATAGTCAAATTTGTGGAGTTAATAAGTACGTTTTGGATTTTTTCATACTCATGGGAAATCGCATTATCAACCGTTTAAACACTTTCCTAGATGAACCTAAAATTCCAAATCTGCACCTGATTTTCTGGGCTCAAATAAATATCCGATATTATATTGACGGATTTGCCCCTATCATTATCTTCCACCGTTATAATGGGCCTTTCATACAATTGGGCCTTTTACAACATAAATCTATTACACCTTTTTTTTGTTTTTTTTTTTAAATTTTTAAAGAATATTCTTTTTCGAGTTTTAAAAAAATATTTTTATTTTTGAAATTTGCTTTTTTTTCTTCTTTCTTCCTACAATCAATTATTTATTTTGATAGTTTATACTTATTGTCAACCGTATGAGAAAATTGGATCATGTCATGTGTTGATACTATTGCAGGAGAAAATCCCAATTGAAGAAGTGTTCCAGCAGTTGAAATGCAGCAGAGAAGGATTATCTGGAGCAGAAGGAGAAAACAGACTCCAGCTCTTTGGCCCCAACAAGCTCGAGGAGAAGAAGGTTTAATCCTAACTTTCTATCTAGTTTTTTTGGCCTTAACTCATAACTGGCCTATGCACACAAGTGAAGTTACTAATTATTGAAAAAACAAAAAAAAAACAGGAAAGCAAGATACTTAAGTTCTTGGGTTTTATGTGGAACCCTCTCTCATGGGTCATGGAAGCTGCTGCTCTCATGGCTATTGGGTTGGCTAACGGCGACGGAAGGCCACCGGATTGGCAAGATTTCGTCGGTATCGTCTGTCTTTTGGTTATCAACTCAACGATCAGCTTTTGGGAAGAAAACAACGCCGGAAACGCTGCTGCTGCTCTCATGGCTGGTCTTGCCCCCAAAACAAAGGTCCTAAGAGATGGCAAATGGAGTGAGCAAGACGCTTCCATTCTTGTCCCCGGAGATATCGTGAGCATCAAGCTCGGCGACATCATTCCCGCCGACGCACGTCTCCTCGAAGGAGACGCGTTGAAAGTTGACCAATCCGCTCTAACCGGAGAATCCCTCCCGGCGACAAAAGGTCCAGGAGAAGAAGTCTTCTCCGGCTCTACCTGCAAGCAAGGTGAGATCGAAGCGGTCGTGATCGCCACAGGAGTCCACACGTTCTTCGGCAAGGCCGCTCATCTTGTGGACAACACGAACCAAGTGGGGCATTTTCAGAAGGTCCTGACCGCGATCGGGAACTTCTGCATCATCTCCATCGCCGTCGGTATCGCGATCGAGCTCGTGGTTATGTACCCGATCCAGAGAAGACGCTACAGAGACGGCATCGACAACCTTCTTGTGCTTTTGATCGGTGGGATCCCCATTGCGATGCCTACTGTCTTGTCTGTAACAATGGCTATTGGCTCCCACAAGCTGTCTGAGCAAGGAGCCATCACGAAACGAATGACTGCTATCGAAGAGATGGCTGGTATGGATGTTCTGTGCAGCGACAAGACCGGGACCCTGACGCTAAACAAGCTTAGTGTTGACAAGAACCTGATTGAGGTTTGTGCTAAAGGCGTTGAGAAGGACGAGGTTTTGCTTTTCGCTGCTAGAGCTTCAAGAATAGAGAATCAAGATGCTATTGATGCTGCTATGGTTGGAATGCTTGCTGATCCAAGAGAGGTATGTGTATAAAAAAACTCTGTTTCCTCTGTTTTTTTTCTTGAAGAGAAAACAGAAGTTTTGTTCTCATCTTGTTTGCTTGTTTGGTTTTCAGGCAAGAGCTGGTATTAGAGAGATTCACTTCTTTCCATTTAATCCAGTTGATAAGCGAACCGCGCTAACTTACATCGATGGTAACGGAGACTGGCACCGAGTAAGCAAAGGAGCTCCCGAGCAGGTAAATGAAACTTTGCTTCAAGTTATAAAGTTAATGTTTCTTCTCTTCAATGATTTCTAACCGTAAAAAACCGATTCTTTTTTTATGATGGTTTCAGATTCTTGATCTCTGCAACGCAAGAGCTGACCTGAGGAAGAGAGTCCACTCTGCAATCGAAAAGTACGCTGAGCGTGGACTCAGGTCATTAGCTGTTGCAAGACAGGTTAGAGAGAAAAAAAAACCTCACATCTTGTAACAAGTTTAGAAAGAAGAAAAGACGAGAGATTTGATATAAAAGTGTGTATTTTTGTCCATCAGACTGTACCTGAGAGAACAAAAGAAAGCTCTGGTGGTCCATGGGAATTCGTTGGTGTGTTGCCTTTGTTTGATCCTCCAAGACATGATAGTGCAGAAACCATTAGAAGAGCTCTAGACCTCGGTGTCAACGTCAAGATGATTACAGGTTTATATCTTTACTTTTTTTTTCTTTTCTCTCTTTTGACTTCATCTTCTTCGATTTCTTCCTTATGTGTTGTATTGGCTTTGTTATAGGTGATCAACTTGCTATTGCCAAAGAGACTGGACGTAGGCTAGGGATGGGATCAAACATGTATCCATCAGCATCTCTACTTGGTAATCACAAAGACGAAGCCCTAGCTGCGATTCCTGTTGACGAGTTGATTGAGAAAGCTGATGGCTTTGCTGGTGTCTTCCCAGGTTTGTTAAGAAAAGTTCTCTGTTTTTTTTTTTTTTTGTGTTCGTAAACTTGCTCTACACAAGGCCGTTTTTGTTTACTATGTTTTCTATTGAATCCTGGCAGAGCACAAGTACGAAATAGTGAAGAAGTTGCAAGAGCTGAAGCATATTTGTGGAATGACTGGTGATGGAGTGAACGATGCTCCTGCTTTGAAGAAAGCCGATATCGGTATCGCTGTTGCTGATGCTACAGACGCTGCACGAGGAGCTTCTGATATTGTTCTAACTGAGCCTGGACTCAGTGTTATCATCAGCGCGGTTTTAACCAGCCGAGCTATTTTCCAAAGAATGAAGAACTACACAGTGAGTGTGCTCTGTTAAGCTATATAGCTTTTTACAGAAACCTGTTATTTTTACCACCAATCTCACTTGTTTTCTGATGTTGTTTGTTCTTGTAACAGATTTATGCAGTGTCAATCACCATCCGTATTGTGGTAAGTAAATCAATCTTGTGTGTATTCTTGATTCTTGAATATCATCATAAATTAATCTCTCTGTTTTATGATCTCTCTCTCTGTACCTTTTTTGACAGTTTGGGTTCATGTTAATTGCTCTAATATGGAAGTTCGACTTTTCACCATTCATGGTTTTGATCATTGCTATCTTAAACGATGGTGAGTTTCTATCTTTCTAAAAACTTTCTCTAATCTCTTTAAAAAGAGTAACATATCTAAAAAATTGTTGAAATGACTCAACAGGAACAATCATGACTATCTCAAAGGACAAAGTCGTGCCTTCTCCTACACCAGATAGCTGGAAACTCAAGGAGATCTTCGCAACGGGTATTGTACTTGGAGGCTACATGGCTATAATGACCGTCGTTTTCTTCTGGGCTGCTTACACAACCGATTACTTCCCGGTATATAACATTATAAACAATCTCTCTCTTCAATCAAATTCTCCTATCACATAAGCATAACTCTGTTTCTTTTTTTTCTTTTTTTCTCTCTCTTTTCCATAGAGAACTTTCCACGTGAAAGACTTGAGAGGCAAGGAACATGAAATGACGTCTGCTTTGTACTTACAAGTCAGTATTGTGAGCCAAGCTCTTATCTTCGTCACTCGATCTAGAAGCTGGTCTTTTCTAGAAAGACCTGGAATGCTCTTGTTTTTTGCTTTCTGGATAGCACAAATGGTAAGAATAAAACAAGATTCTTCTTCTTCTTCTTCTTGATCATAAACTCTCTTCAATGATGCATAAACTTGATCGTGCTTGTAGATTGCAACGGCGATTGCGGTTTTCGCAAATTGGGAATTTGCGAGAGTCAAAGGAATAGGATTTGGTTGGGCTGGAGTTATCTGGCTTTACAGTATTGTCTTTTACATTCCATTAGACATACTGAAATTCGCAACCCGTTACATACTATCCGGTAGCGCATGGAACAATCTCTTTGACAACAAGGTACGTTTTCGTTTCTTTAATTACTTCTTTTAGTCGTTTTAAAACCAACAACAAAATCTGACTGTCTTGTCTCTTTTCTTTTCTGAATTTGAAAAAACAGACCGCGTTTACCACTAAGCAAAATTATGGGATAGAGGAGAGAGAGGCACAATGGGCTCACGCACAGAGGACTTTACACGGTCTTCAGAACAACGAGACGAGTAATGTTTTCCCGGAGAAAGGTGGTTACAGAGAACTGTCTGAGATCGCAGAGCAAGCCAAGAGACGAGCAGAGATCGCAAGGTAATAATATTTCTAATAATAAAAAAGCTGAGGTCCCTTGTGAGACAAGTTAACGTTAGGGTTTTTGTGTGTGTTGTTTTTGTTGCTTGAAGGCTTAGGGAGCTTCATACTCTTAAAGGACATGTAGAGTCAGTGGTGAAGCTCAAGGGACTTGACATCGAGACACCTGGTCACTACACCGTTTGATAAAGATGGACTCAATTTTAACTAGAAGATGGATTCAGGAAGAAGTTCGTTTGTTTAACGGATGATAATGATGATGATTATTATAAGAGGAGAGAGGTTACAAGTTTTTTTTTATTAATAATGTGTGTTAAATTCCTCCTAAACTCCGGGATTTTTTTTGTTTCTTCTTCCTGATTTTAGACTTAATTATACTAAGTTTTCTTAGTTTGCCCTGTGTTGGAGACAAAAGATGAGATATAAATATCTTAGGTTTATAAAAATGCCTTTTATAAAGTTCAATAATACGCATGGTTATAATATGAACATAGCAAAAGTATAGTTTCACCGACTTTTAATTGTTTGATTTTTCAAATAAACTATAAATAAAGTAAAAATAAAATACGTGCATAAATAGAACATAAATTAAAAAATAATAATCATGTGTTCTTTACAGGAAAAATAATAAATATGTGACATGAATCTCTGCAGGAGAATTCATCATGATATTAATCATAAAAATAAGCTTGTGCTTTGAATCTCTACAGAAGACTATTATAATATTGATAAAAGATCCATATTTTCGAACCATGAATTGATAATAAACATGATTCGAAATTAGGAGTAATAAACAAAAAAAAATTTGTACCTCTTAGCTCAGATGGCTAGGGTTTCGTGCTGATAACGTGTTGTGAATAAGAGAAGAAACCAGAGAAGAGAAAGAAGGAATTGATGTTGATCTATTATTCCAATGAATAAGGGGTTCTTTATATAGAAGTACAAGGGAGGGTTTTACTTGGTGACAAAGTAAAATCTAATGGGCTTATGTGCTTATAATGGACATCACATAATAATTCATAACAACTAATGCTTAAATTTCGTTTTTCAAAGTTTTAGAGAAATTAGTATGAACATAACAAAAAATTCACCGACTTTTGAATTGCTTGAATTTCTAAGATATATATAATTTTCTTATGATTATATTTAGATTTCATTATTTTTATTTGTCTACTGATAAAAGCTATTCTGAATTTCAAACAAATACCAAAATCTAATATACGATTTTGTGGAATCTTTAAAGTTTTAACGTATGAACAGCATCTATTTAGAGAAAAAAACAATAAAAAATAAACGAGTGGAACAATATTCCCCATATTTATTGGTCCAAGAGCATCTTGGGGTCCGGTTTGATGACTAGCGGTTCGATTGTTTCTTCAGACCGATTTGATACGCATAACCGGATATCATAATCCGTGGATATAATGTGTTCTTGATTAGGCCACTAGTTGCAATCCACGTGGCAAGCGCTTTATCACAAACCAAAAGCTAGAAAAGAAACCGAGAAAGATCGTTTAGAACAGAGAAAAAGAAACTTACAGACAACAAAAATGTATTTCGCCGCCATAGCTTCTTCGCGACAAAGCTTTCTATCAAACTCTTTCAGTTTCCGACACAGTTTCAAACCCAGATCCAGTAATAACCTCACGCGTCCCAATTCAATCTGTTGCAAATCTCCACACCACGAGGACGAAACTGATTCTTCCCGGTAATTTTCTCTACTTTTTAAAGACTTTTTCGTTCTAATTTCGGAGTTTGCTCTTATTCAATTATTATTTTTGTTATTTTATTAGGAAAAATGAGAATCAGCTGGCGAAATTGGCAATCGCCACGCTAGCGGTTAGCGTTTTGGCTTTGGGATCCGTTGGTGATGCGTCTGCGGCTAAGAGCGGCGGAAGAATCGGCGGTCAAGCGTTTCGGTCTTCAGCTCCTCGCCCTCCTCCTAGAATTGACAACCGATCGAGGTAAGTTTTAGTTGAAGCTCTCTCTTATCACGATTCAAATTATATTTGGTTACATAATCTTTAAGCATAATAAATTTGTTTTTGACGTTAAAAAATAAAATTGTGTTTTTTTCTTTCGCCAAATACAAGAGGCTTCATGAATGGGCCTTATCGGCCTCATATCCACATTACATTACTAAACTTTAAGGCCCCTTGTATGTAATATACTTTTAAAAGTTTCCCATGATTACAATTTGGATCCAAAAGACCACGACCAACACTAATTATGTACTTGGTTTAATACATGGTTTAATACATTATTTTTAGGCCTAGATTGTTTGTTTCCGTTTGTGTACATGTGTTTAGTTTTGCGTTTTATGTGTAGTTATTCAAATAAACGTACAACCTTTTAGCCTTATAATCAAATTTATATGTTAAACACAACCAAAATAATAATAAAAATGTTATTTATTTTAGAAAATGATTGTTTGGTGAATTTTATATCTTTTCTAATGTAAATGCAAACATAAGCACACAAATTGGCGTTGGAAAACCGAGAGACTTTTAGTTCCTTTATATCCTTAACGCAGTTTTCTCTTCACAGGACCAACATCTACGTGAATCCTCCGGTCGCACCACCTTTGATCGGTGGCTATGGATATGGATACGGCGGTTGGGGATGGTCACCCTTTTCCTATTTCGCCCCTGGTCCTGCGGTGGCAGTTGGTGGCGGTGGTGGCCTCGACCTCCTCGTTCTCTTCATGTTTTTTGGAGCTGCTTCAGCCGTGGCTAGAAACTTTTTCCGACCAAGAAATGAAGAAGACGACGAAGATGACTATTAGGGGAAAGAATAAAAATTAAAAAATAAAGAGGCTTATGTAATGTGTTACATAGTCAAATATACGATTTTGTGTAACAAATTATGATGGAAGAAGACGGTTTATGGACCTTGAGATTAGTACTAATTAAGACCAATAACCTTAAAGTTTATAGACTCAAATTGAATATACCTTCAAATTTCAAATTTATCTTACATCTCTTATGTTTTTTTGCTCGTGCTTTGTATTTGAAGTTCTATCCTTCTCGATATTCATCCTCATTGAGCTCCAAAAACAAGTGAAATTTTTGTTTTGAAGCAAACAAAATACTTAATGGTTTAACTAAGAAAAATAATTAGAGCTAAAACTAAAATCACTAGATTTGGTAAATAATAAAAATAGTAATAAATCAGATACAAAAGAAAAAAATCAAGAAGAAGATGAGGAAGGAAAAAGAAAGAGTCAGTGAATGAACAAAAATCAAGATGTTCGGTTAATACTAAGTCCTTGAAAGAGCCAATGAGGTCTCTTCTTCTCTCGATCCAATGACGTCGTACTTGAGCTGCTCATCGGTGTGGTTGGTCCGCTACTTTCTTGGTTATTACTATTATTATTGTAATTATTGCTCTGGTTATTACAATTATCCGATGATGATCTAAACGACGTCGTCGACGAGTGGTCCATGTCCTTGTTCGTAGAAGAAGAAGACATTCCAATGCTCAACGTCAATTCTAATTCGCTCTCTTCGATATGACCCGTCATCGTTTTTGTGGCTCTAACCACGTTTTCGAGGTCTATGCCTGAACAGCTTCCGGTTGTCTCTCTTGAACCGGTTAGGTCTTGGTTGTTGTTAATAGTACAATATTGGCTTCTATGTTTGAGTTGGTCCATCATCATTTTCTGTATATTATATACTCTATGTAGCTCTCGTACCTGCGGTAATCACATTGTTACATACTTACATGCATGGCTATCAATCACAATTTAAAGGTGTTATGTTTGATGTCGAGATAAACCGAATCTGTCTAATCCAATCCAAACCAAGCTGAAAACGTGAATTAAAACTAAAAAAACCGATACTCTTGTTAAAATAGTTTTAAGTTTCTAATAAATACTATAATCTTAATTATAAACTCAAATATAAATCTAAGTTATAGATATACACGATATGGATAAAAACAAAACAAAATTTGTTAAAGACGATATGGATAAACTGAATCGGTCCAACCCAATCTGAACTAAGTAAAAAAGTCGATTGAAAAACTCAATTGTTTCTTAATTTGTTAAAAGGATGATGATTCTTTTCTTTTAATATAAAATAAGGTAAAACTGAATTAAACCGAAAAAGGGACAGATCCAAATCAAAACATAAACTTAAATCTTTCAAATTATTACATTGATAAACAGAAATCAAGTTTGAATCATATCCAAACTGATCCATGTATACTAGATTTAACCATTTAGTTTGGTTACTTAAAAAACATCGAAAAATCAGAACGAAAACCAAACATGAATCCGTGTTGAAAGACCAAATCCATATATATATATATATATATGCATTATATGTGTAAAAATATGTACCTGTTGCTTAAATATATCTTCTTGGGCTTGCATTGTATGTCTGATGGATTCAGCATTTTGCTTTTCAAGAAACCTATCCATTGACCTTACAACAAAAACTCCTTCTCCCTCCTCCTGCTCTTTGTCGTCTGTCAAAGTCTCCTTTGAAGATTTTCGTTGACCATTAACACCAAATCTGACGAATCCACTACGATCAACACCCTTTAAGCCAAGTGAGTTTGTCGTAATTCGCTCAACGAACTTTGTTCCCATGCCTGAAACGTAGAGTCATACACTTCATAACCATTTGATGATTGATAAAACTTACAGAAAACCCCCTAATTTTGCTTAAATTGTTGAGTGTGTGTGTTTGTATACATGGGATTATGATGTTGATGGAGTAGTCGTCAGACGCCACTAGTTCTTGACGTGAAGGGTTTACCGGTTTATAGACAAAAGAAGGTTGACTAGTGGGACACACTTTTGAATTTGATTAGATTCTTTCTCATGGTGTTTTGTCTCAAACCCAATTATTTTTAAATACCGAATCAATATATGTCTTTCTGATCACCAAATTAATGGAAGAACCAGTTAGAGCCACAACTATATTGGGTTTATAATTTTTTTTTAAATGTTAGTAATATATCATAGAAGTATAATTTTTTTTTATTTTTTCCAATTGAAAATGCTAAGCTAATTTTTGTTTGCTTATTCCAATTGAATTTTGTTTAATTTGTTTCTTACTTTCTAGTCATTTCAAAAAAAACAATTAGCGATAAAATTCATACGTTATTTAAAATATAATATACTAAACATTGAACAAGTATTACAGTTAAACCGAGCTGAATACTTCACTAGTCTGTGTAAGATAACATTTTTTTTTCCAATGAATGTAAGATAACATTACAATACAACACTAGACACGAACTAGTGCCCTCATGACAACATTAGACACGACTTGTCCCACCAATAAGATACATAACAAAACATTTTAAAATGAAAATTGATTTATTTACTTTCATAACTAATGCAAGATATCTAATTTATCTTTTGTTTTATAGTGCCTATGTACGTATATTATCCATGAAAAAACACTGATATGAAAAATAAGATATTTTATGTAGTAAACGATTCGAAAATAATATTCTATTATAAAATTGGTGAAATAATTGATGCGAATTAGTACAACAATATCATTTTCACTATGCTAAAGTTTAAAATAGAATGATTCGAGTCGTATAATTGCAATAAATAGAAAATGTGTGGTGAAGGTTGGCAAAGGACGAAGGAAAAAGAAAGCAAGTTGTTGATTTTTTTTCTTTTTTTCTTTTTTTCTTTTCAATTTGGATAAGCATGACTTATAATATGAGAATGGTTAAGATAAAATAGAGAGAGACATGGGAAAAAGCAACAATAAACACTAGTCGAGCAGTCATTTTAAAATCAATATTCTTACAATTCAGTGTAAGTTGATGATCATGCGAATATCACCTATGTTTTGTTTCTATTAAAATCAATAAATATGAACATTGATATACCGTATACGTAATGCATATAGTTAAACTGGTCACATCGTTCATTATGGTCTTGCATTCATGCGAAGAGGACTGTATCACCTAAGTTTCCACTTATACTTGTTTCCTTTCAATGTTTTTAAAAGTTGTCTACACACAAATCATATCAAAAAATAAATAT
Source organism: Alliaria petiolata (assembly GCA_020283515.1). Taxonomy (NCBI): domain Eukaryota; kingdom Viridiplantae; phylum Streptophyta; class Magnoliopsida; order Brassicales; family Brassicaceae; genus Alliaria; species Alliaria petiolata. Next base: position 394,064 of record JAHZTW010000003.1, on the reverse strand, counting down.
CTATGACTCATGTACTTACATCTATCCACACGCGCGCTAGGACATAAAGACACGAGAAGATCATGTCTATGCATCTATATTTGTAGAGAACCAAATTAGATACCCAATAGGATAAGACAGGAAATTGGCTAAATAAATATATATTTCATTCTTTCTTTTTTGCTAACGTAAAATATCTATTTCGCTATCAAAATTTGACCAGCTAATTAACATACTCCTCGTGTTTTAACAAACAAAAAAAAAAAAAACTAAACTCTCCACCGAGGTCTAATTAAACCAGCTTAAAAGCCAAAGTGTGACTTTTATACACACACACACACATACATATATAAGTATAATTCATGATGTGTGTAGAAAGTACCACTAGTACAGAATCTGTTCCATGGACTGATGGACATATATAAACACACACACACACACACATATGCAAGTATATGAACCCTTTCTATAAATAGTACATCAATCCCACAGAAATTAATATATATATATGTGTGTGTGTGTGTAGATTTTTGTTTTGTTTGGTTAAAAAGGTTTTGTGTGTGTAGATTATATAAATTCTATAAAAATTACCTGAAAAGAAGAGTGGACAAGCTGTGATTCTCTCCAAAGAAGGTCATTGATCACATGTTCCAAGCTCATGCCACAAAACTCACTTAGAGAAGCCCCTTCAAGACGCACACTTACCTTACTTTTCTTTACCAATTTTCTCCAAAACATAACATAATTAGTAATCCAAAATCTCAGAGATCACTTTAGGATTTTGGCAACAATCAATATAGGACTAAAGCAGTGTGGAAGAAGAAATAGAGATATAGAGGAGGGCGAGAGAGAGAGAGAGAGAGAGAGAAAAGAATAATGGGAATTCACAGCTAAGGAAATGCTTAAATTAAATAAGGATTAATAAACAAATAATAAATAGTGATGGAAGTTAACTAGTTTTAAAAGGCTAATTTTGACAGGCTGTGATATTTGTGAAGGAAGGAGGCAAGGAAAAAGGCTGAGAGTTTTCATTTTACATGCTTAGCTTTAATTTATGTCCATCTAATTCTTCTCTCTCTCTAACAGACAGACAAAACGATAACTACTTTTTATATAAATATTGTTGATTTACTAGTATAACTTATCTTAATCTCTTACCTGAGAGTCCTTTATCCTCTGAGAAGATGATCCTTTTCTCATTGATTTAACTGCCACAAAATAAAATAGTGTGAAAGAAAAGTTTCCACCATATGTTGTAGTTTTCACTCAAAAGATGGATATAAATTAACATGTCCAAGGAATTTACATATACATATTAAGCATTATACTGATAAAATATAGAATCCTATAAGTCTTATGAAAGTAGATTCTGTATATTATGTGTATATAATTTTCTTGTAAGTGAGGGTATGAAATAATTGGATGTGTTGATACAATATAAAACTGAGAAGATCAAGAGGACTTGGACAAATTAATGATAAACAAAAAAAAATTGATTTTCTAGCCAATATATTCCAGACAAGTCCTCACTGGACATGATCAAGATATGCATGTAACCATATAAAAAAAACTATGAGTAGATAAAAATATTATAATAACAACCAATTGAAGACAAAGCCTCTATCTTTTTTGTAACAAAATAATGTCGTTTTGTTTTCTGCATGTATTATCTTTAGAAATTCAGATGATTCCCCTTTCTATATATTCTTTTATCAATATAAATTAAAACCTAAATATTCTCCACCATCATCATCCGTACTGGGTGGTATTATCCAACCATACCAAAATGATCCCATGATTATCATTTTTTTATCTGACACCAAGTTTAATGAGATAGATCCTCTTATAGCATATCAACTGTTAGCATTTTTATAAATGGAATTAAAACTTTTCAGTTTTCTTTTTCCTGTCTTGCGTTTTTTTTTTTTTTTAACTTGCATACATATGAGTACTTTCTTGTATATATTTCAGGGAAATAAAATTATATGCATGGTTGATGTTGTAGGAGCTTCTATCAAACGTAGATTCATAAGTGACTAAATGCATACAGGCTGAACGACCTAACATCCGAATGAAATTCTTAAAGTAAATGCATAAAATTTTATTTCACTTAAGACTTTAATCAAAGTTTGTTGACGTTATTGAAATTTGAACTGGTGAGAGATAACAGCGAATACGTTTAGGGTGGTGATAATTAATGTTGCTTAAAGCTTCTATAAAAACATGTTAAAAGTAATGTAACTACTCTCTTCGTTTTTTTATTATATGATGTTTTAAAGATGATTGGGAAAAATATAGACCGATCGATAACCGATCTAAATTAATTACTCCATCCGTTTCATAATAAGTGTCATTTGGAGAAAATGTATCTGCAATGTAAATGGATGTCCAGATATATCCAGATACATTGCAGATACATTTTCTCTAAATAAAACTTATTATGAAATAGAAGGAGTATAAACTAAGCTTATATAAACTTATGTAAAATGAAATTCCCTGTTGTTTTAAAATCCATGGCCAATGGCGAAAGAGGGACTAACAAACCCTGGAAATAGAATTTAAGTTTCTTCATAAGATTCCAAATTAAACAACCCCTCGAAGAAAAGAAAAATTTATCAGCACATGATTTTAGTGGCATTTAAAGTTTTATTATAATTAATTTGGCTTGTCTTCTACTTGTTTCGTTTTCTCCTCTCAAAGAAATCTCGTGCTAACATGGGGCTTCGATTACGCACCGACTTATCGTAATTATATTTGAATTAATATATTTAATTATCATAATATTAATGATTATTACTCGTTAATTCATTAATTACTTAGCTATAATTGTATTTGAGTTATCAATAATGCTGTTCAAACCGTTTTAAAAAAAATAAAAATAATGCTGTTCAAAAAAAATATGTTCAAAAAAAAAGTGTGTATATTATTTGTTTAAAAAGCGTATGCGTATAATTAACCAGTGTAAAGTGCATATACATAAACAAAAGTACAAAACTATTTTTCATTAAAAGCTCCGCTATGTATTTTTTTTTTTTTAGCTGCAAAAGCTGTATAAAAAATAGAAATATTGAATATAAATTTATCATAAACTACCAAAGATTTTGAAAAAATAAGAATTTATCAACGCGTTTAATTTTGTCTCAAGTTCATCAATATGTGTAAATCTGTAATCCATATCTAAAAATTGTAACGATGCTAATATATATGTTTTATAGTGATTCTAGTTAATAAGAATCGGATAAGTGTACTATATAATATTATATATATATGGAGTTCATAGATCTAACCAATCTTTCAAGTTTCAACTAAGTGCCGGTGCATTAAGAAACACATCTCATCGTGGTTTGGTATTATCATCCTTTGAATCCAGATCCCAAAATGATTACTGTATCTCAAAATTAAAAATACAACAATTTTAAAACCTTATTGATCTGCGGTTAATATTTAATTCCAAGATTTTGTAATAGAAAAATCGAATGATTCCATCCGCGAATGCATGCGTATGTTATTAAATTTATGATTGTAATAAACAATTTAATGTGATTATTGTAGAGAAAAGGAGCTGGCTGGATTAGGCGGAGCCATGTGAGACGAGAAGCAAGGAGGAAACTCGAAGGATTATATAAAGTGATTAAAACTAATTTATTACTCAAACCAAACATGAATATCAAGTACAATACTTAACAGTAACTAGAGACACGTTAATTGCTTTTATTGGCTTAAATAAAATTAGATTTGTTTAGAGTTCCAAAGTTTGAATCTGCAGGTCAACATCTAAAAATTTCGAATAGTACATCGCATGAATTATTGTCTGTTGATTCTGGTGTGTATATATGACCACTTAAATGTTTTGTATGTGAATATTTTTTTATATTTGTCTGAGATAAATGTTTAAAACTATTACTCCTTTTAGCTTTACCTAACAATTTGATTGTACTATTACGTGAAATTAATGAAAAAAATTCAGAGATAATCGAATTATATTTGTCCGCCGCACATTAGATAACATTATAAGAACAGACGAATAACAATAGACATGGGTGCTGCTATTATATGAATAACATTTTTTGTCGTAACATAAACAACATTTTTGTATTGTTGTTATACCTAAACAATTAACTATTAATTCTAACAAAAAGCAATTAACTATTACTAATAACAAACGAAATCTTCGTTTTAAAATTTTAAAATAATATAATAAAATTTATGGGTTTTTTTTTCTTTTCGTCGAACAATTTATGGTTTAAAATTAGAAGTAAGTTATTTTATCAGAATCTCCTTACTAAAACCCTATAAGTTCTTCCTAGTATGATTTTTTAGAATCTAGTTCATAAAAATTACTATATCCAAAGAGCAAAGAATGGTGAAAACAAGGGGGCGATTTGGTCATTATGATTTGATGAGAATAATGTAAAGAGAAGAAATAATACTAATAATAAGGGACTTAAAGTGAAGTGACGGCATGTGGAAGCAAAGAGAGAGAGTTAATAGATTTGAGGATTATTTTAATAATACAAACTACAAAGAGTTAGCACGCGTTGTAGCCTTTCTAACACACACTGTGGGTCCTACTGCTACCCCACTATAGTGACTATACACACATCCCCACATATTTTATTACTCCCTCCGTTTTGATTTAAGTGTCTTTTTAAACTTGTTTTTTTTTTACAAATAATTGTCGTTTTCGGATTTCAATGCAGATTTATGATAAATTTTTCTCTTTTATCCCTACTTTTTCAGCTTATTAATTATTTCTATCAAACAAAATAATGTTTTAATAAAGGGCAAAACAGAAAAATTTAATGTTTTTTTAATCTGTATGAAATATTTTAAAACGACACTTAATTAAAAACAGAGGGAGTATCATAATTGTGTTAAATGTAGGCGCAAATTTGCGTTTATACATATTTCTCTTTACAAATTACTACAGTATTTAATTTCTATTATCTGTAAAGTGTTTTTTCTTTTTTTTTTATTTGAAAAAGAAAAGTGTGTTTTTTTCTTAACATGAAACTTTCGTGATTAATTTATCTTTTTATTTTGTAAAGTTTATACATGAACGTAAGAAAAAAACGTTGTGATATTAATTTTAAGTGCATGCATTAGTTCTGTATGAGATGAATTTGTTTTGCATTAAAGCACATTTAGATCATCAGTTAATAGAGTACTTGTATAAATATTATAATGGATAAAAACTTGTGGTTGTATTAATAAAAATATAAAATCCGACCAAAGATCAGTGTAAAAAAAGAAGAAGATCGGACCGAAAGTTGTCATATTCACTGAAGCCAGAAAAAAGCTAAACATTTTCAGATAATAATAATAATAATACGTAAATAAATTAATAAAATAACATTTGCCTTTAAAATGAAATACTGTAACATTTCTTGATGCAAAATAAATAAATAATAGTACTAATTTCAGATAATTACGACATCATTAAGGGTTTCTCAAGCGATTTGTGGGTCCCAAAGACACGCGTCGGATATCTGGACAATAAAAGTGGACCTTCGTCATGTGGGTTATTTCTTCAAATGTAATTCCTCCACTTGTCGCTCGACTATCAGTTGATTCAGTTTAGCTTTATCTTCGCTAGATACTTTATTTTTATTTTTTGGTAACAAGAGTGTGATTCAGACTTTTACTATCTCGCTAATGTCCTATAAGATATATGGTGATGTAGCTCTATCTATCAAGTGTTTAGTAGGTCTAAAGCATATCATCATTTGATTGATCAAGTAAAAAAAATTAGATAATTATATGTTTAAGAAGAATCGATTTATGACCCAAACGTACATGATAACTCTATTGAATTGAAACCATTAGTCTATCAGCATTTTATTAACTAGATATCTTCAGTTTTTGTATATTATTATATTACATACATAAATATAGACATATAGTTCAGCTAAAAACGAAACTTGAAATAACAATTTAGGAAAACTTAAGTTCATTTATATCCGTAATATGGTGGAATGTGTTGGTGTTAGCTTGAAGATAGCTTGAGCGGAAAGTTATCATAATTCTAACCAAGTTATGGTTAAGAGTAAAAAAGAAAAATATATTTATGAGTTATCAAAACATAAGTGTTTTTTATTATGATTAGTAAGTTATTCTTAGAAAAGAAAGTTGTTTAGGTTTCTTATATAGCTCAGATGTGGCATACCCTATCAATTTTGAGAGATTCTGAGAGTTTAAAGTTTTGAGTTATTTTCTTAAGCTAATAAAAAAATTATTCTTTATCAATCTTGTGTTTCTCATCGTGTTACAAAGTTTCTAATTCTATAGAATGATCCTAAATTTTAAAAAATAAATAACTTTAAGTAAAACGAATCTGCATTTATTTAATTTTATTGACAAAAAATCAGCTTTTCGCAGTCTTAAAAATAAAATAGATTTATTTATATAATGTCATCATTTTTGGGTATTAGTATTTATCTTTACGATTATTTTGTTCTACTGATCGAAACCTTAGATTCATTCCGGTTTAAACTTTAAACTTACGACAAATGAACTCGATTTGGAAATTACATTATATAATATATATGAGACAACAATATTTACGATGGAAATATTTTAATAGTATTTTTCACTGTTTTTATAATAGTATTTACAATAAACAACTGGGACAACCTCAGCTCCCACATACAATGAATCGGATTCAGGATGACTTTGTAACCAATGAAAAGCATTAACGACAAAACACCACTAATAATTTGTTTATATGAAATATTTTAATGCAAAAGTTAGGGAATCTCTTGATGTTCGAGCCAGATGTAATCTTGTGTGGATCAAAAAAAATGCCTTACTTATACTCCCTCCGTTTTGATTTAAGTGTCGTTTTAAATTTGTTTTTTTTTTTACAAATAATTATCGTTCTCGAATTTTAATGCAGATTTATAATAAAATTTCTTATTTTATCCCTACTTTTTCATCTTATTAATTATTCTTATCAAACAAAATAATATTTTAATGAAGGGCAAAACAGAAAAATTTAATGTTTTCTTAATCTGTGTGAAATATCCTAAAACGACACTTAATTAAAAACAGAGGGAGTAGTATTTTTTTTTCCCGCAATATATATATATATATATATATATTTTTTGGTTCTGAATTTTCGTTTTCACAGAACAGTTTCTTTGTTAGTCTTAACTTTTAAGTATCCCACGTTGGTCTGTAATCGTCCTTTCTATCTTGTACTTTATCTCCGGTTACTTGTCAATTATTATAGCACTTCAATAATTGATGTCCATATCGAACCATTAACTGTTGTAATTATAAGAAATAAATATAAATTTTAATGCTAATTTTGAAGTTAAATGATCATCATTTGATGTCATTTTGACGAAATGGATGTATCAACTCAAGACAGAGACGTCAACTATAAGTAACAAACCATATCCTACTCGAAAAAGAGGGTCAGATCCGATATATCAAGGATCTATAGCAATAGCATGACATGATGCGATGATCATCTTCACGCCTTCCTTCACTCGTTTCTTGGTAGTACTGCACAAACAAATGTATTGCTTTTAGAAAATCATTAAAAAAAAAAAAGAAAACAAAACACGATGCTTTTCTTAACAGAAATGGACAGAATATCTAAATTAAAGGAAAAACAAGCATTATGTTTACCAATATATAAACGAAAGATTTGTATGTTTTGAAGTTTGAAACACGCAGAAAGTGTTCATGATTAAAGAATCTAAATGGTAAAGAGTGAATTGAAGTTTGTCTACTACAAACACGTTTCTATTAGAAGTTTAGAACCCTTAAAAGTCGAGAGCATGAACATCAACTTCACTCTTTTTTTTTTTTTTTTTTTTTGCAGGTGTGGAGTCATTTGATGTGGATATAAAAGAGCAAAATGTGACAGTGAAAGGCAACGTGCAGCGAGACGCGGTTGCCTTTCAAAAACAGGAAAGAAATCGGTTTTCTGGGACACCGAGGCTGAAACCGCAAAGGCCTAAGCAGAGCATTTCACGTGACTCTGTTTTGATAAAAAAATGTGCATGGAATCCTTTTTGTTTCTTCTATTTCTCTGTGACTTGTGGCTTAGCTCTACCTTCTTTCCATTTCATGTCCCCAAAAATATGACCTTTCATGAAAGTAAGAAATGTTCTTAATTATCTTTAAAATGATTACTGTGCTTGGGGAAAACTAAGTTTGAGCAAATGTACCAAAATATGAAAATATTTGAGATTGCTATTACATGGTGGTTTAACATAGAAAGACATTTTTTTTTAATTTTATTATATAATTGGAGGAGAACTACATATATGGATCCACAACACACTCTGAGTAGCTAAATATAGAGGTGTGAAAAGCCTGAGCCGAGAACTATAAAATTGCAGCTTGATTTCAATGCAAAACCAGGTTTTTGTTCCATATTTCTAGACCAATCATAATAAGGAAAAAAACGAGAGACATTGATTCTTCAATAGATTCAATATCACCAAGGATTTTGGATTTCATGCTGCTAATGGCAGACAGGTGCTCGTAGTCGAATATATCATTAAAATATAATACTGCGACATTTTAACGAGAGAAGATGGAATAATCCGGTTCTAGTTTCTTGTCTTGATCCGCAAATTGTGACCGTCTGTGGTTACAAAAGAAAACTAAGAAGCAACATTTTTATTTTATTCGATCTCAGTTTCTTTTAATAGTATATAATCCGATGATCAACTTCACGCCTCCCTTCACTCATTTCTTCATAGTACTGCACACATAAATAATGTAGGTTTATCAGCGCTACGCTACTGTCAAAAGCACTAAAAAAAAAAAGATCAAGGATACCACAAAAATGAAAACGTGACAGAATATTTAACATAGAGGAAAAAACTGGTATATTATGTTTACCAATATAAACGAAAGAGTGTTTATTAAAGAAGAGTAACTTGAAGTTATACCTGCAATTAACTAAGAGAACGAGAGGAGAAAGAAGGATGATTGTTGATTCAAGTTTGAAAAGGTTCACTGGAGGACTTTCTTTGGGTCGAGCTGTCCACTGGAGTAACTAGAAGGAACCGCAGAGAGTTCAAGTCTTCCTTTCCATTCTTCACCGGGTTTCAATGTTATCGGTCTTTCGATAGCCGCAGCCTCAACACAGAGCATATGCTTATAGTCTTCATCTCCCAAGTCAGAGATCGTCTTTGACTTCTTATCCCAAGGATTCCACACCACTGAAAGATGAATGAATGGCTCAGTTTTGCTTTGTAACAATTAGTATACAAAAACGGTGGCTTTTAGGCTTTTTTACCAGCATCAGCAAGCCCGTCCTTGCGAACAACGAAAGTCCCCTTTTTCTCGTGGTCCAAAATAGCAATCTTTGTAGGAGTGCTTAGGTAAATCTTGTCAACCTATTTTTTTTGAACAAGTAACAAGTTTAACAAAAAAATAAATAATAATTTTGAGTGGTGCTACACTGATAGACACATAGAGATATTTCAGAAAGAATGGAGAGATTGGAATCGCAAACTTACTTCGGATTCAAAAGTTATAGCATCGCCTTGTTCCGTAAAACGTTCTCTGTTCTGTAAGTTGTCTAGATAATCCAGCGTCTCCAATCCTTCAACCCGTACTTCACTGAACACAAGCAAAACGATGCATATCAGTATTTCTATTCTAAACCTTCCTGGAAAGATAAGACGCAGGAGCTTCATACAATATAAACTCCACACTTTGGGAAAATGAAAACAAAAGACAATGGAGATGGAGGCCTTCAAAAATGAGCAGTGAAATCTCACCAAATTGGCGTGATATTAAAAAAAAAATACATGAATGCAAAGAGATTACCTGATGTCCGAGACAGAGAAATAGGTGTGATAAGCAAATGTGAATGTAAACGGCTTTCCATCAGGGTTGGTGTTCCTGATACGAGATGTCAGTGTCAATTCTCCTTCAGATCCCAACGCTATCCTCAGCCGGAACTCAAAGCTGAAATGGATACACCGAGATGAAAGTTAGCAAGGTTCTTCAGCTCTTCTTTGTGAGAGTTGATGAAGAAAAAAAGACCCAAGATTCTAGACATTTCTAGCTTAATACGTGCATACCGTTCTAAGAAAATATAAAGAGCGAGTTCTGAAGAATCTTACTTGTGAGGCCATATCTTCAGATCGTCTTCACTTGGCCTCAGGATCAGGTCAACGAAAGCATTAGAAGAAGAATTCGTTGGCAAAGGAGGCGGGCTAGCATCAACTTCCCAGATCCTGTTCCTAGCGAATCCATGTGATTCGAGTGGACCAATGTTACTGAACTGCACATACGAAAAACAAAAATTTAATGAGCATATTGAATAGTAAGATGAAACAAATAAAGGAGGAAATATAAAACACATACTTGTGGAAAGCATAATGGAATCCCTCCACGGATTGGTTTTGGAGGCTTGAATATAGCCTGCACAATGCATAGCACATGGTTTCAGATCTCTATTGCTTGGAGCTCATACACTCCTGTAACCGGGGAAAACAAACTACTAGACTGCAAAATCAAATGTCCTCTAATTCTTTTAAGAAATTAAGCTAAACATGAAGTGAAGATCCTTTCCTTTAGAATAAAGATCGATGTAAAGAATGAAATTTAGGCAAAGATTTTCCCAAATCTTTCATCAACTTCCTTGAGCCAATCCTTTTAGATAAAAAAAAAAAGATAAATAATACTCTTTTGCATTGTATAGACACAACCAACCAGAGAAACAACATCTAACGATATATGTTTAGCATCCGATTCCGACTTCTTTAGGCACCATTTTATTTTCTTCGTAAATCCATGTTAAAAGGGACAGTATCTTGAGCCCTTATTCTGTTTCTAATGTAGTTTGAAACATTTTCTTCATGAACCAAATGTCCCATTTCGTAAACTCAATCTTAAATCAGGTGGAAGATGGCGTAGATCTGCAGTACCTTGCTACTGAGGTAAAGTAACTCCTCCCCGTTCTCATTCTTCCAAGAAGTCACATGACCGCCATACAAGTATACCTGCATTCGTTCAAGATCACTGAAATTAAAGGAAACGTAATAATACACATGAAACATTCAAACAAAGATGGAGATGAGTAAATCTGCAGCGATGCTCACTCTGTATCATGATTTAATTAATCTATCTCTGTAAGAAAAATCAACAGAACATCGCCCCATGATTTCTCGATACTCTATCTAACCCAACAGATTCATAGATTACACTTAACATTTTACACATTCCTCAACCAGCAAGATAAACGCGCAGATCCGGTTCTTCCGTTTGCAAATGCATAAACGATATACAGTACACGATCAACTACAGCTAAAAAAAAACCCAAGGATCTAAGAGATTCGCAAACGCAATCAAACGAGAAGAGCGATCTCAAACAAAACCAAAGATCTAAATCTTAGATCAATCTCGGCGGAGCAGGGAGCAAGCACAAACGGAGCGAAAAAAAGGAGATTAAAACCCGCGGCGTAGCGGGAGAATACCTCGGCGGAGCGGCTGCGAGACTCGTGGAGGACGATTTTGTCGAGGCCATTGATGCCTTTGGCGAGCTCGAAAGAAGGACGCTCCGTCGCCATGGATAGTACAGAAACTATCAGAATCAATAAGAAGATCGAAATCAAGGAATTCCCCGTATTTTCCGTCGTTTCTGCTCTACTTCTTCTTCTTCTCTCACTCCCTTCTTTTTTCTTTTTACGCAAAAGGGGAAAAAGGAATCTGCAACTTTTTTTGCCGTTTTTGTTCGAACCGTGTCTCTCTCTTATGGCTGCGTAATGTTTTCTTTTAAATTTTTCTTTTTTTAATACTGATTTACTCCGTTTTTCTTTCTTTATTCCGTTTTTTTATGTCGTTTTTATAACTTAAAGTGATAAAAGAATTTAAAACATGGATTAAATTAATGAAGACAGATTTAATTTACATTTTTTTATTTGAAAGAGAGAAAAAAATGTACATTGTTTTACATTGTTTCTTCGATAAAGAAAAGTCAAAAGTCCAGGGAAAAAAAAAACTCACAGCCACACAGATCAGTGAGATGATAAAACAAACAAATAGAAAAAAAAAAAAATCCTAAATATCATTTTAGAAATTTAGAAATATGTATATATATATAAATTTTTTAGAGAATACACGTTTTTATCTGATTATATATATCTGATTATTTTGTAAGCAGCTCAAAAGATGAAGATAAATGTATTATGATGATGCCCTCTTTGTGTTTTCTTGAACTGCAAAAGAAGAGGAAGAAAGATTAACAAATTAGACTATCAATGGATGAACATTGCATCAAAACATGATCAAGAATCTGAGTTCTCAATTACATCGTATCTCCTGGTCTATCAATAGGTGTAAGACTGCACCGAAACGAGGTTAAATTAAAACCCGAGAAAAAAAACGAGAAAAGGATCAACTTACGGGTATTGGGTTTGAGATGGTGAAGAAGAAGAAGACTGAGTTCTTGAGGGAAGAGTGTTCAGAATAATTGAACAGCCATTTTAAGCTTGTTTTGTTTCCACTTGGGCAGTTTATAGAACTCATTCTTCGTCATCTCAAATTTCTCCTTGAACTCTGCTGAAGTCATGTATGCCTGGAAAAGAGAAGCTGTCTTCATTAGAACACAAACCCCCCAATAAACGAATGTTTTATAATATGTGTTTTGAAGAATCTGACCTCTCTTCTAGTGAGGTCGATATCTGAAACAGGATCCTCTGAGTCGGTTGTAAGGCGTTCGTATGGGAAAGTAGGGAGGCTGCTTTCTTCTTCTGCTTCATCTTCTTTTGAATCTTCATGAATGCTGCTCATTGATTCTTCCTCTGTCGTCTCTGTTGTCGGCTTTGGTGCCTCCGCTTCGTTTGTAGCTTCATACATCAAAAAGATCAAACAAGAGTAAGCTCAAAATCTTTAACTTCGTGTGTTCAAATGTGAAGTTTCTTTTTTTTTTTTTTTTTTGCTGCAGACCTTCAGATGAACCGGGGCTAGTTTGTGGTTCTTGAGGAGTAGGCCGGGATTGCTCGAAAAGCGCAGTGCGGGCAGCAAAAGCTGCGGATTTGGGGGCGAGCTTTGTGAGGTCTGGCGCAAGAGATTTGGGGTAAAGCTTCCGGACCATTGGGCTAACCATAGGTGGTGGAGTTGATTGGTTTCTTGTGTTTATGTTCTCGAAGTTTGCAGCGAGCGCGTTGAAAGCTGGAGACCGTCCCCTCACACGGGCTCTGTCTGGACTAAACGTCATGCTCCTCGACCGCGGCTGCGATTTGTCTGGAACGCTGGATCGGCTGCTGTACACGGGTACTCTCCTTTTAGGTTTCTGAGCAAGAAAAGGAGACAACATCATCTAAAAACAGAAATCCAGAGATTGGTTTTGTACAAATGTAACCAGATGAAGGTAATAGCGTTTTTTTACATCTAGAAGCGGCTTTCCTTTGTTTGTCAGGATTGCAAGCTTTCTCTGGAAAGAGTTTCCATGCATCTGCAAGAAGCCGAGTTAGATTTCCAGGGATCGCATTTTCGAGCAAGTGTGGAGAGAGAGAGAAGTCACTTTACTCACTGCAGATTTAGAAGAGTCCCAGGTGAAGAACCGAGTGAAAAATGGAGGTTCGTTTCCTTCTGTAACAATGTATATCGGTGTTTCGCTTGCTAGATTCTCTAGAAGGAAATCATGCTTAAGGAATTTCTGTAGAGGCAGAGTAACTATTAGAACAGTTTTTTTACAGTTTTTGTACGTTAACATAATTGGATGGATCTTAAGTAGTACCTCTCCGATGGCTAAAACTTGCGGTTTCTTCTTTGGGTCGACTTGTTGCCCCACCCAGACAAAGATCTCAGTGTGACAATCAAGAATGAAGATATCTTCAGTCATCAAATCATCTTGAGTGAAGTTGAAGATCTCTGTAACCTATATGGGTATAAAAAAAAGAAAGAAAGAGCCCTCTATAAGAACCAGAGATGTGGGGATCATCATGGCTTATGAAAATTGAAAACCACACGTTACCTTCAGATTTTCTGGTAAGATAGCAACATCCACAAGAGTACCCACCAGAAATTGCAAAATGAAAATTTAGATCAATTCTTGGATTGAGAAAATAAAGTGAAAATCCTAGATCAATTTTACCGTTTGAGAATGTGCAAGAGAAGAGATGAGGATCACTCTCTCCATCTTTTTTGATCTTTTGGTTCGGATATTCTGATTTTCCTCCTAATAATTCCCAAAACTGTTCAGACTCTGAACCTTCCTTTTGTGCCTTGGTGTGTTCATTTGGCTGTATTACCAAAAAAAAACAAGAACCATATGAGATCTCTGAGAAAGGTAAGATAATAAACTCCCAAATGCAGCAGATGCAAAGCTGAATATTACCTTAATCAGATCCAACATTCTCTCCATAAGTTCTTGATCATCCGAGGAAGTTAGGTTGCCACACCAAGTGAAAACAGTAGAATCACCATGTAATATGTAACAGTGCGAAGAATTTAACCCTGTGGACACCTGTTGGAACCAGATACTAAGTACTAAACTGATGAACAAGAAAGCTTGCTGATCATGGTTTTCAGTACACGTACCGCTTCTATCTGTATGGCTTGCATGTTCTCGGGTCCAGAACCTTGAACCCTAAACAGCGCAACACCTTCTGCGTCGTAAGTAGTATCAGGGACTTCGTTCCCTGCTATGTACTTTTTGAAAGCATCACTTAAACCACCCTGAGATAAAGATAAAACAATTGTGATAAAGATCACTTTAAAACCTAACCAAAGAAAACCTGAAGGAAAAAACTTAGATTATTACCTTAAATGTGATGAAGCTTTGCATGATCACGAAAAACTGAATCGGTTCTTTCCCCTCGTAAATGCGAGCCTGTCACGGATTAAGACTAATAAGTCCATATCCTAAATGTATATTGACCTTAGAATCTATAACGGGAAGAAGCACCTGAGCCGGCATAAACTTCATGGATTCAACCATCTTGCTTGCCATGGAAATAGCAGTTGCTCTATCTTCCTACACATATATATCATCATCAGTGAACACACAGAGAGAGAGCAAGAAGCATTGTATATATATGTATATGTGATGAAAATTTACCTCGACGCTTTGCTTTCCTAACCAAGTACCAACTAGATATTCCTCTCTGTCTTCTCCGGGATACGAGTACTGGAATATATAACAGTCTCCGCTATAGAACTTGGATTGCTCCGCTGCTTCGAGAAGGATCTTTTCCTCGCTATTGATTCGCCACACCTGCAAAGATTCATAGTTAACAATCAAAAGAGTATGTTTCACTTATTCAAAAACACACATAAATTCAACAAAGATGTAGTCACTAACCTGGAGATTTCCTGTACCGTCAATGTATGGCTTAGGTTCGTCTTTAGAAGAAGAAGAAGAAGTCTTAACAAGGCCTTGAACGTTAACTCCTTGCCGTTTCAAAAGAGCTGGTGAAGGAACAAACAGAGAATAAGAAATTTGATCATCGCAAATAGTATTAGTAGCACTACTCTACTACACACCTGCAACTTTGCCTCTGCCTTGCTGTGGCTCAGCTACTGTACTAGTAGCCGGCCATGAATCGAACTTAGATCGGAACATCACTGTTTCAAAACCTTCCATTACACTGACCAGGTTCGATTTCGGACGTTCAGACGAACGGAAAAACTCCTGAAATAACGAAGAATGACGAATATGACATTGAAACAAAACCCATCAAAGCAAAGACTATTCGTTTTGCTGCATGAGAGGAACCGTACTTCTGCAGCTTCTATTGCTTTCTTTCTTTGGTCGATTGAAGTATTTCGTCCTTTCCAAACGAACAGTTCAAGACCGCAATCAAGAATGTAACATTTGTTAGTGTCAAGAAGCTCTTTCTCCAAAGACTCAGCCTCTACTGCTTCTGGCTGTCCCTTCTCAACACTTGAAAAGACCAAAACATGTGTCTCAAGTAAGAACATAATCATCCGGAAATTCTGTGAATGATCAAAGGTGTTGTATGTACCTGAAGAGTTTGATTCCATCAGATTCAGCGGTTTTGTTGTCATCGTTGGCTGCTGGTTTCTTAGGAAGCGGAGCAAACCCACCAAACAAACCCCAAAACTCTCCAGCTTCAGCATCAGCCATCATCCTCCCATCCTCTACAAGAAAACTCAATAAATCAAGTTGGTTTAAATAAACTCTTTAGCCTCCACGGCTTTCGACGGTTTAGTTTCAACTTACCAACCGCTGCGATATCGCACTTTCCATCATGGTATGTGTCTTTAATGTACTGAACAACCTCAAGCGCTTTTGCTCTTTCTTGAATACTCGAGTTTGAACCATTGAATTGAAAAATTTTAGACTCCGTATCAAGAATGAAAACATCCTCGTGGTTGAGAGTCGATCGAGCAAACGAAACCTGTAAATTCGCGAAAAGAAAGAGCTCAGACCAAAGATGAAAACATAAAGGACGAGTTGAGTGAAAAAGGAACATTATCAGGGACATTGTTAAAAATGACTTGCCTCTTTAACACGGACAACATGTTTGCCTTTGCAGATATACAGACGGGTCTGATGCTCCTCGGGCTTTACATGGTTGAACCCTGAAGCAACTCCACCTTCTTGAGGTATTATGCAAGGTTTGAAGTAGGAGAGGAACTTCTCTGTCTCTTGTCCCTGTACTTCTCTGTACTGAACAGCACGCCCACCTAACGCTGAATCTAGTTCAACTGTCATTACCGCTACAGCACCCGCTTCGTCCTGTTTTCATCAACACACAAACATGATTCCTATTTGCTGAAGAATACGATAACAAGAAAAAGGAGATTAATATGAAGAGAATGTTACCTGACTTGAATCTTTACCGAGCCAGTAGTGGATATCGTGATGCAGGGAACCGCTTCTTGACGCTGTGGTCTGGCGTGAGATTGATAGATAAGAGGGGTTTGCTTTTTAGACACTATCAAGAACTACTACGTATCATGAACTAGAGAAGAAACAAGAAAGACTAGTACCGACCTTTAAGACTATATAGGAATCCCCAGTGAAAAATTTACCATGAGATTCTTTTGGAATAGCGACAGGTTTGAAGTTCTCGATGCGCCATATCTCAATCCCACTGTATATGAAATCAGGAGATATAAATTAAAAGATGCAGATGGTTTAAAAGGAATACTTCAAGGAAATTAAAAGTGAGAAAATGTTACGATTTCTGGCCACATCCTTGGAGAGCCTGATCTAAGTCTCTCATGGAAAACGTCATTCTGGTTTTTTTTTTTTGCAAAGCTTAAAGTCTCCTCGGCTTCTTAGATTTCAAGAAACAAACCAAACCTGCAAACAAACGAGACACTCTCATCAAGATAATGTAGTTGAAGCAGTTGGAGCATATTCTCTAGAATCCTCCACATGATGTTTTGCTACAATGTAGGTGCTGGAATCGCAGAGACAAAACCATTGTAATTTGAAATGTAGGCACTGAACCTTCTATTGATTCACATTTTCATAAAACTCTGACCATTCTCTACCATATAGGGACCGTGAACCTCAAAAGAGCTGCAAATTTCAGACAAAAGGCACAGTAACAGAGGAGAATCCCCACAAAATGCGTTGGAATAATTCAATACGAGCAAGTAGATTCATAAACAGAGATGGAAATTCTAGACATGGAGTTCTAATTAGAAGAATCACAGATGGAAACAAAGTTTTCTGTGAAACCCAAAGAGGATTATGAGAGGGGAAAAAAAACGATTATTATAGAACCACATGCATAAAGCTGTAGCATCATCATTGGATTAAGGATCAGTTGTTGTTTGGTTTTTGTCAGAGGGATTATGATATTAGTTTATCTCTGCAAATTTACAAGAATAAAAATTGAGAATCAGGAACAAAGAAAATACCTTTTTTTTTCTTACAGATTTTTGTCAAGAACAACTACATGTGATGATGCTGCGTGCATCGTTCTAAAATTCTCTTGGATTCGGAGAAGGAAAACAAAAAATGGTAAAAGGAAGAAGAAAATGTGATGATCCGAGAAAATAAAACGAACTTTGTGGTGAGACTTCCCGCTATTTAAGGTATGCACATCCAAAAAAACAAAAACAAAAATGGATAGAGGAGAGAGAGAGTCACTACTTGTCAAAACAAAAACAAAAAGATTTAATCCAATACTAGGCCCAAGAAATATAAAGCCCAAATAATATTTTTTTTTTTTTTCCTTGGAACCAACGTTGAACGGAGATCAGACATCTTTTTTCGGGTTGGTGTCACGGAAGCTCGATTCCAAATTGTTACATTTATTTGTAACACCCACACTTGATCTCGGAGCTGTGAATCGACGAGATTTGAGATTTTCTTAAAATCAGATTTCATTGTTACTGCTCTTGATTCGTCGTTTGTTCTCGAGTCTAGATTAGAACGTCCCCATCTTCGTCGAGCTTAATTTTGAAGGTTAGATTTCAAATTAGAGGTTTGGT
Source organism: Alliaria petiolata (assembly GCA_020283515.1). NCBI lineage: Eukaryota > Viridiplantae > Streptophyta > Magnoliopsida > Brassicales > Brassicaceae > Alliaria > Alliaria petiolata. The sequence goes on along the minus strand of JAHZTW010000003.1, from coordinate 375,689 downwards.
TTTTTTTTTTTCCGGTGTGTCGGTGAAGCGTTTATGTTCTCGGTTTAGTTTCAAAACTTATTTTGCAATCTTCTTCTTCCGTTTCACGATTCCTGTAGTTATCGTTTTTTTTTCTGAAAATCGAGCATAATATTCTGTAGGTGAAGTGGTCTCATCTTTTAAAATTGTGGAATTTGGTAGCAGGAGCAGAATTTGAAGTAGAGAACTATAATTTCTATAGAAGCTATGGCACTTCGATCGCTAAGCAGGAGGCTTGGGAGCAGAATTTTGAGCTATCGTTCCTCTGTTGCTTCGCTTCATTCTCATGCCACAAGTTTCGGTATCACTCTCGAAATCTATCCTTTCTCTCTTGCATTGGTTGTTTAGTATCCTTGTGGATGACTTTCGATTCAAGATCATGTGTTTCATGCTAAACGAAATGTTTTTTTTTTTTGTAATTAGATTATGATTTCTTCTTTGTGTTTTACAGTGTGAGTTTAACTTCTATGTTTTGATTTCAGGGTTTCAAGAAGTAAAGGAAGAAGAGAAAAGCAAATTGGTTGGTAACGTTTTCACCAATGTAGCTTCGAGTTATGATATTATGAATGATGTGATGAGCGGTGGCTTGCATAGGCTATGGAAGGAAAGGTTAGAACACCCGTGATGCTTCGATAACAAGTGTTATGAATTGCTTCTTGTGTAAAAATTGACACTTTTGGTGGTCTTGTGGTTTCAGACTCGTTGGGAAGCTGAGTCCATTTGCAGGGATGAAGCATCTTGATGTGGCCGGTGGAACAGGTTAGTCGAACCAATTGATCTTTTTTTATGTTACTCTTAGAATTTTGTAGTTGAAAATGTTCTATACTCTTAGGGATTGTTTTTAATATGCAGGTGATGTTGCGTTTAGGATCTATGATGCTGTTTACAGTGTCAAAAGAAGAGCATTGCAGAAAGTTGACGAGGCTTCACTTGAAGAAACTCAGATATACGTGTGTGACATTAATCCCAACATGTTAAACGTTGGGAAACAGCGAGCTGCTGAGCGAGGTGAAACTTCAGATGTTTGTTTGTGCATCAAATCTCTGATCCTTTTTTCTTATGAGTGAGGAGGTTTTGGCTTCTTTTACTATATCTAATTAGGTCTAGGAGATAACAAGTCACTCGTATGGGTCGAAGGAGACGCAGAGGCCTTGAGTTTCGATGACAATTCAATGGATGGATACACTATTGCATTTGGAATAAGGAATGTCACACACATCGAAAAGGCTCTCGCAGAGGCTTATAGGTACAAATGTTTACACCTTCTTTGGTGGCTAGGTCTTGATATTAGTGTGACGGAAAAGCATGTATTCGGGTGTTTATGTATAAACTTATAAAACTCTTTCACACTGTCAGGGTACTAAAGCGGGGAGGAAGATTCTTGTGCCTTGAGCTCAGCCATGTAGACATTCCGGTCTTCAAAGATCTGTAAGCTTTGATGATTAGAGATTTTGTCGAAGCAAAGTCCCTAAGTCATTTTCTTTGATAACGTCACACTGTTTCTTGTGCTGCAGATACGATTTGTATTCTTTCCAGGTCATTCCAAACTTGGGGGAACTAATTGCCGGTGACCGGGAATCCTATCAGTACTTGGTTGAGAGTGTTCGTCGGTTTCCCCCTCAGGTTCAACTTTTTTTTGATTCCCTTTCTTGGAAATATGGAAGAACGTTTAGGTTTCTTCAAGAACATGCCATGATCAAATCTTTAGTTGAATGTTGATGTATTAGAAGACGATTTGAGTTTAAAGCAGGTTTGTAATCGCAAGGTTTGATAAAATGAATGCAGGAGCGATTTGCAACGATGATCGCAGACGCAGGGTTTGAGAAGGTGGAGTACGAGAACCTTGTTGGTGGAGTTGTCGCCATTCACTCTGCCATTAAGCTCTGACCCCTTTTTTTTTTTCTTTCCTTTTTCTCTGCTTCTGAATTTTCTCTGTTTCAAACCTCAAACTGTAGTACTAGTTCGTAGGTAACAATAATAAAGCTCTGCTCAAGGGCGAATCTGCTTCATAATTGTTATTTAAGAAGTTTTTTCTTGTTACAAAAATTTGTCAATGGAAACCTTAAAATTTTCACTCGAACATCCATTTTATTCCAAGTGTATATATATCATTTCGAGAGATTAAACTATAATACAATTTAACGATTGAAGAAATCTCAAACCAACTAAAGGGCTTTTGTATGGGGGCCAACTCTTTTAATTGGGCTCTAATTATAGTTTTTTCTGACCCATTTATAAAACATCTTTGTTCTACTAGGGTTTGTAGATGATTCTCTCACTTGCGTCGTGAAATCGATTCATATATAAAGGCACTACGCTCTTTTCCCCGTGAGACTAGTCTTGACAGCTGAGAAATCTCGCCGCCGTTAGAAGAAGAAGAAGAAGAAGAAGAAGAAGATGGGAGTTTACACTTTCGTTTGCAAAAGCAAAGGCGGAGAATGGACCGCAAAGCAGCACGAGGGTGACCTTGAAGCCTCTGCTTCTTCCACTTTCGATCTCCAGCGCAAGCTTGTTCAGACTGCTCTCTCCGCCGATTCCTCCGGTGGCGTTCAGTCTTCTTTCTCTCTCGTCTCCCTTACCTCCGCCGTCTTCCAGGTTTCTCGATTGCTTCATTCTCTCAGTCTGTTTTGATTGCTGGATCTCGCGTTGTGTTTTGAGATTTGCTCAATTTTTTTTCTGTTTAATTGACGACGTAAAAGAATGTTAGCTAGATCTGTTTCAATAGCTCTTGTGGTTTACGATCTGTTTGATTCGACGCGATTATAGTTTCATTGGCTAAGAACAATCTCTAAATCTAGATATTTCTCCAGTGTACACTCCTTTAATGGTCACTTCCTCTAATCAATTTCTAATTTTTGTCTCTCCAAGCAAATACTCATTTTCAATTTGATGAAGATATCTAGTTTAGTTTATTGAAATGCGCGTATTGGAGTCTTGGTGCTAAATAGGAATAAATGGTATGGAGCAGGTGATTATCGGTGGTGCTGTTGGTGGAGGATTTGCTGCCGGAGGAGGAGGTGCAGCAGCTGGAGGAGGCAATGGTGGAGGTGAGGCCGCCGCAGCCACCAAGGAGGAAGAGAAGAAGAAGGAAGAATCTGAAGAGGAAGAAGGAGACTTTGGATTCGATCTCTTTGGTTAAGAGAGACGAAACGAAAAGAAGCTTAGTTTTTGAGGTTTTTTTATCTCAAATATTTTTCTTGTTTCGTGTATTTTTCTTCTTGAATCTTTTTGAGATTGGAACTTTATGGCCAAAGAGACTATAATGTAATGTCAGAAATATTATATTTCTGGTTTTCAACCCGAATTATGCAAAACATATTTAGTCTAAGAAAGTTCCAAGATAAAAATTAAGAAGATAAAAGATACTTTGCAATCAAGAAGATAAAAGTTTCACAATCAGTAAGATTCAATGTATAAAAATTAAGCAACAGAATATAACAAATCCAGATATTAGCGTACTGAATTGTCTCAACTAGAGTGTGATAATTTCAAAAAAAAAGAAACTATCAAGAATAACACCAAAACTAGTACAAGAAACGAAAACACAGCAACAAACCCACGCAGGACTTCGTAATGGTTCCCAAAAACGCACTGGCTATGGAAACCGCTGTTGTATCCGGAACCACAAACGTAGCAAAAAGCATTTCCACACCTAAAAAAAAGTTGAAAAAATCGTTATGAACCGCAACGTTTATATATGCCGTAACATAATCAAATTCGATTAATAATATATATATATATATATATATATATATATATATATATATATATATATATACTATTACTAACCTACAAATTATGCGGCTGCATCCGTGAGAACGTTCAACCATGTGTTGGCACTTGGGACATTGACGCCAGCCACTAAGATTTGCCAAAGATTGCAGCATCGCATCACCATTTTCTTGAGGATTAGGATACAAGTTGTTGTAGTCGTTGCACGATAGCTCACTATGCCATGGAACTTGGCAGTGGACACAGAAGTCGCCACCGCATCTGAAGCATCTCCTAAGTCCAGATTCTTCAGCAGAAAGAGAAAGAGAAAGCTCGGTTTTGGACATTAGGTAAGAGCAGCTTCGATACGGACAGTAAACTCTCTCCGTGAGAGGAATCGAGTACTCTTCGATCTTCTGCATCCACATCAAACTCAGCTTGCGGGTCAAAAGTTCGTCGCAGCTATCGATAGAAAGCAGAGACTTGCATCGATGCTGAGGACAATTCGGTATCTCTCCATCGACCAGTTTCACCTCTATGTGTTGTTTCACACATTCAGAGCAAAACCGATGGCCGCATCTAACAGCATAGAACATGAGATCAGGATCAATGTCGTCGAGACAGATCACGCAATGCTCTTTCTTCTTAGCTGCTTTGCCTTGGCGAGGAAGGTACATCATTCCCGTTGTCCTAAACAATACGTTATTATCCTCCCTCTGGTCACAAACTGCAACCCCAAATCCTGCTTTCACTGCCGCCATCTCCTGGCTTTGATCAAACCCTTGAATTTGACAAAACTCAGATGGCTTTAAAATAGCTCGCACATTATCGTAGATTATTAGATTCTTTAAACTAAAAGATCATATTATAAATTTCTGTAGATTATCTTCTTCAAGATATTGCAAGAATATCTTATATTGTGTTTGTTATCTGTTGAGCTTTTCCAGATATTACATTTGATGTTGTATTTGTAGAGTTTTATCTAGGCACAGTTCATACATTATTTATTCTACACTTTTTCCAAAATTTGTAGGTGCGTACTAGAATAATTGTTGAAATACATGATACTAATTTAATTAAGTAATTAACAACTTTTAATAAGAGATGGGGAGTTTTATTTACTTGATGAACCTCTGAATATTCCGGATAAATTGGCTAACAAAAATTATTAATTCAAAAGTTGAAGAAAATGTAGAGGACAAGGCTTAACGCAAATTACAAGATGCATCCGAGCATTAGCCACAAAAATGTTGACTACACACACAAAATGTTTGAAACAGTAGAATGTTCGATATTTCTTCTTTTAACGACAAAACTTGATAAAAACGCTATAAATTTAGCGTTTTAAGGGTCATAAAGAAAATCAGAAACGCGACTTACGTTTTCTGGCGGTGTACTTGGAATCAGCAGGAACATCGTTTCCTTTTCTTCTACTTTGTTCTTTCTTCTTCAGAACCCATTCCCTTCCTTTTCCTTTCTTGCTCGTTCTCTGCTTCTTCCTTGGTCTACTCCTATCTGATACACATACCTTTTCGCAAACAAAACCGAGAAAATGGTAAATGAAAACTTCGATACAGCAGTAACTAGTAATAAAGTCGGTAACGAGACTTGGATATTTACCATTCCGTTCTCTTCGTCTTCGCTATCGTCATCCTCCGAGCCACTCTCTTTATACCCTTCGTTAATGCTGGTTGGAACAGAACCACATGTGAGGACCAAGAACTCTTTTCTTTTCTTAGTACTGCAGTTTAGAGAAGAACACCCCAAGTGTTAACGTGTGTTTCCGCCATCAAATGTAAAACAAAACAAAAAAGAGCGTACCTGTGCGGATAGTCAACAACAAGCCCACCGCCAAATCCAGCTTGTAAGGCCTGGCGAAGAATCAATTCACGCTGAGCAATATTCTCAGGGTACACTTGGAAAACTGCCCTTGCTCCTCTTGATAAGCATTGGTAGAGTGACCCAAAGAAAGCCCTATAATAAAACCCGAGAGGTCAAAGATCAGTTTTGTGTAGCACACTATCTTATTGGTTCAGCCTAAACTAAAATGAATTACACATACTTTAGCCTCAAACGAGGTTCATGCGATGACTTGTCCGCATTGCATAGCCACTGAAATCAGGAAAAGAAGAAAAACTGGTTAAGACAATAAAAGCATACGAGAAGATAAAGGTCGTATAGATCCCAAAGTACAAAAACTACGGTCAATGTAGTATATATTACAAAGAATCATATCTCCTGGATGAGGAAGAGAATGATAAAAGTAGTTTTGAGAAGTAATACCTGAACAGCCGATATACTGATGGCTCCGTCTATAACTCCTGCACGAATGCCTAAGCCCTGTGACATTAATTGCTAATGTGTCAACATTCATCTTTCCAAATCGATAATACCAATAACGAAAAATCCAATAGCCAGAGACAAATCTTAGAGAGAGAACGATGAAAAGTGAAGGCATATATACCTGCCCCATGTCAGAAAGTAAGAGATCACCCTCAACTTCTCGTTCCACAGCAACGTCTACATTTGTTATTAAAAGATAAAACTGGGCTTAGAGATCTACAAGAGACAAGGAACGAAGAGAAGAATACTACATAAAAGAAAGGAGAGTTAAGAAACTCATATAATGAACTTACTAAGCATTGAGGCTGAAATGTCTAGACCAATCCATTGGTGCCCGCTTTCAGAGAGTGTTTCACCACTCAGACCAGATCCACAACCTAAACCACAATAGAGATTAGATTAGCCATTCTCCGATTTTGCAACAAAGCTAAAACACAGTACAGGTTAACATAAGAGATGAAATCTTAGGATATGACTACATCCATTGACTATCCCCAAACCAGCTAATCGGATTTAGACACATAATTTCAGCTAAAAACATGTCAAAATATGTGCTTCGATACACAAATTCATTTGTTCATCGACTCTGTTGAAACGCTGGGAGTAGTTTGTTAAATGAATCAACATTGCTCATCATCAGTAGATCAAAAGGGTTTTTACCAATGTCGAGCAACAATCTAGGGACTCCATCTTCGGGCAAAGCAAGAAGCTCCAAAGCTCTCTCTGAAAGCCTCGCCTATAAACCATAAATGTTTAAGCATATGGATTATATATAAGAGTGTGTACAATTGCTGAATTCAGGAGAAACTGAGAGATAATTCCTCGGGGAGAAGCAATTAGAAAACCTGAATTTCAACGATACGTGATGAAGAAGTATACTTCCGAGCCTCGGATTCGTTATAGAATATCTCCGGCGGCGCGAGCAACTCTGGCCGAGTTGACATTATAAGCGTTTTGGAGCAGTGCCGATTCTGGAGCTGTGCAAATAGGGTTTATCAATCGCTGTATATGAAAAATTGAGGTCAGCAGAAACGAACATTACTGATTTGAGCGGGGAATCAAAGAAGGTTCTTACCTGTGACTGAGTTTCGAAGAGAAAGAGAGAGAGGAAGAAGAACAACAACAATAACAAACGAACGGCGTCGAAGCTTTTTAGGGTTTACAGCAAAAAATCCAAACTTTTTTTTTCTTGGGTCTTTGCAAAATCCGCTTGATGGTTGTTATCGGTTCAACCAACTAGATCAGTGTGGTTTTCAGTCTTTCCGGTTTGGTTAGTTTCTCCAATTTTCCCTTTACGGGCCTTGGCTTAGTGTAATTGGGCCTAAATAGTAAACTTCTAGTGGCTCATTTTTTTTGCTTTAAGTCTTCTTTAACTACAACAGTTGAAGTTCTTATTTTTTGGCATAAATTCATTTCTTTGTATAGTCCCAGAATAATTTAAGCTAATAAATAAACATAATTTTCTCGTTTGTATTCGTCAATAATTTTGTTTGTTTGATTTTGACATTTATGACTTATTTACAACTGCTTGAATGGACAGTGGAACAACCTTTTCCCACTAAAACTGATTAACACTAATCTTGTTTCCAGCCAGGGCCGGCCCTGGGGCAAATCAAATGAGGTATTGAGCTTGTCCTTCAAATTTTATTGACCCATTTGAAAAGAATATTTCTTATATATATATAATAAGTTGTATAGTTTTTATTGATCTATTACTAATATTTTATGGTTTTATGGCCTATAATTTTTAAATTGTCTTTGACCCTCAAAATTTCATGGCCGAGCCTGTTCCAGCCAGTAACAAACTAAAATTTCAACTTTGATTTAGATTGTTTCACCAGAAAAAAAAGTAGCTGAACCATAACATAGTAATATTATGAACATCATTTCTCTTTTTTTTTTTTTTGGGTTAGCTGTAACATTATTTATGGATAAACTGGAGGAGAAATCATAAAATTATGTCCATAAGGATCGGCGAGTGAAAAAAAGAGGCCAGTTTAAATTTCAATCTAGAGATAAAAAAAAAAAAAGAACACGCATTATTGTTGGAATCAGAACAAATTTAGAGATAATTTTTCAAAAGAATGCGTGTTTTCTTTTCTATCTCTAGATTGTTCTGCATCATTGGAAAAATATCGACTGGTGGTGTTTATAGCAGAAAGATAATTAAAGAATTTTTATTTAGTCTCATCCAAATAAATTAAAAAAGAAAAGTCTATAAACACATTTGTGGTTGATTACTTTTCTTTATTTCAAAGCGAAGAGAGAGAAAACAAATCGAGGATCTGAATCGTCTTTAAACAAATATACTTGTATGTTCTTCACTGGACACTCAGATTTTTTTTATGTCAACATTTAGTTCTCTCACTCTTGTTCGTTCTCTCTCTTAAGTCTTGGACTTGTCGTTCTGATTTATTTGGTAGCCCTAAGATCATCAAAGCTTTCGTTTTTGAGATCTGTCTGGGTTCGGACAAAGATTCTATTTTTTTTGTCTACCCGCTTTTATATTCCATTTCTCGAATTTCACAGGTACTGTAATAATAACTCTTAATCCGCTTCACTGTTAAATGCTTTGGTCCAGTGCGCCTTTCCTCTTTCTTTACCATTTCTGTAAAATTGAATCTGATAGTTCTGCAAATTATTAATTCTACTTTGTGTATAGGCTTTGGATTTTGGCATCCGTGTGGAGCAAAATCAAGAGACTTCCCTTAATTGCGTCGTACGTGCGTGCGGGGTGAGAATCTCTTGTTTGCTCTTTTTCAATCACAACAAGAACAACGTGCATTTGCTCCGTTAGATTAAGGTTTCTTTTTTTTCTTTCTTAAAGCCCGTAATATTGTTTTTACACCAAACGTGTGGGTCTTCGAATTAAATTCATGTTCTCGTTGCTTGTTTCTGAAGAGAGTTGCGTTTAAACCTTGCTTACTTTAATTCCTACTATTTGGCAAGCGAATATAATAAAGATTCATGTTTTCAGTACGATTGTTTCTTAATTTTTTCCATTTTTGATGTTATTCTTCAGGTTTTGCTCAATGTGTAGAAGTTAAAGATTCAATCTTTTTCCGAGCTTCGATCAATGGGTGAAACACAGAACCTGCACTTGCCTCTTCGAAACCGGTCTTCTCTAAAGAAGCCCTTACTGATTGTTCTATTAGTCTGCATCACGAGCGTGCTCTTGGTCTGCACTTACATGTATCCACAACACAACAGCAAGAGCTCTTCTTGTGAGGGTTTGTCTCTCCGAGGCTGTGAAGCCGCGCTCTCGGGATGGCTCCCTGTTCATGTGAGGAAATACACAGACGAAGAAGTCGCAGCTCGGGTCGTGATCAGAGACATACTGAGAACTCCTCCTGCTCTAACCGCCAAATCGAAAATAGCTTTCATGTTCTTGACTCCCGGTACTTTGCCATTTGAGAAGCTCTGGGATAAGTTTTTCCAGGTTACACAACAAGTTTCTGTAACACATCCTTTGGTTTCCTTGGTTTTGCCTGGGGTGTGGTCTTTGACCCGGTTTTGTTCGATATTGTGAAGGGTCAAGAAGGGAGATTCTCAATTTACATCCATCCATCAAGGTTACGACCGGTTCACATCAGCCGTCACTTTTCAGACCGAGAGATTCACAGCGATCATGTCACATGGGGAAGGATCTCTATGGTTGATGCTGAGAGGCGGCTTCTTGCAAACGCTCTCGAAGATCCTGACAACCAACACTTTGTTCTTCTTTCGGAGAGGTGGCTTTTGTTGAGTTTGCACCAAAACATGACTTTTATTTTCCGGCTGCATTCTCTTTACAGCTCTCTCTTTTTTTTTTTTTAACTTTTCAGCTGCATACCGTTGCATACGTTTGACTACACCTATAGATATCTGATGCACGGAAATGTTAGCTTCATTGACAGGTAAACTAAATGACTGAATACTAAATTTGATTTCTCTCCATTAATATTTCACCAATGCCTGTTTCTCTCTCTCTCTCAAGTTTTGAGGATCGCGGTCCTCACGGGACTGGCAGACACATGGATCACATGTTACCTGAAATCCCCAGGCAAGATTTCAGAAAGGGTGCTCAGGTGAACTACTCTTTAACTCGATCCCTGAGCTGTGGTTTGTTTCTGTTTGGCAATGGAAACGTCGAAAATGTGTGAATAGTCTGCGAGAAAGATATTCTGTAACTCCGACTTTTTCTCCTTTGGTGCAGTGGTTCACAATGAAACGTCAACACGCTTTGATAGTGATGGCTGATAATCTCTACTACTCGAAGTTCCGTGAGTATTGCAGAGTAAGTTCGGTTTTCCTTTGGATACTCTAGCCATTATCGCCTAACTGTTTATGACTAAGTTCTGTAATTAGAAGTCACCAGGTTTAAAACTCTGAGAAAAGTTTCGAGTTTTTGTCTTACTCTGATCCTGATTTGAGAACTCTCACAAAATTTACAGCCCGGGGTGGAAGCGAATAAGAACTGCATCGCGGATGAACATTACCTGCCTACATTCTTCCATGTGAGTGGATCAATGGAAAACAACTCTCTCTTTCTCTTTCTCTTGTTCAGCTTTGGTTCTAGTCCCTTAATGAAATGTTTCTTCTTCTTCTTCTTCAAAGATGCTTGATCCTGGAGGAATCTCGAACTGGTCAGTCACATTTGTTGATTGGTCTGAGCGTAGGTGGCATCCAAAGACATACAGAGCTCGTGATGTCTCACTCAAGTTCCTGAAAAATATCACGGTAATGTCACAACAACACTCCTTTCAACACTTCAATTAAACATCTTATACCGGGATCATCATCCGTTTAACCAGATGGTTGCTACTAATCAGTTAGAACTTAGAAGTGGTTCAAAAAATATATATATATATACACTCTTTTTAATTAGTATCCAATTTCTATATCTCCTTTCTTTCGTTGCTTCGTTGATATATACTTTCTCTCCTCGGTTTCTTGTAGTCCGACGACATGAGTGTACACGTAACAAGCGTTGGCAAGGTACATTAACTCGTTTACTGCATTCGAAAACACTGGAAATGTGAAAATGCATTTCTTCATTTTATCTTTTGGGTTTTCTTTTTGCTTAGCGTGGAGAGGAGCTGCATTGGCCTTGTACATGGAACGGGATTAGACGACCATGTTATCTATTCGCAAGGAAGTTTCACTCAGATTCTGTTAACAAACTGGTCAGACTCTTCCCAAACTACACGAGCACAGTGGTCTGAGAGAGAGAGAGAGAGAGAGATAAAGCCTATTGAAACCGAACCATACGATTCTTGGAACCGGAATGAAACGCTTCCAGATTATATCTACACTGGATTGGACTGGATTGATCGCAGATTACTGTAAATTTTCTGAAGAATCTGAAAATGCTTCTGGGATTTAATGTCTCTTTGATGGGACAAGGTTACTCTGCTTTTTAAGCTTTAGTATAAGAAAAGCAGAGATTTTTGGTTAAGGAGAATTGGTTATTGTCGTTATAGCCATGGTTCGGTTAGTATGAAACCGTTTATGTTGTTGTAATTTTTGGTTAAGGAGAATTGGTTATTGTAGTGAATAGTTAAGCATTTTTTCTCGGTGTTTGTCGAATGATTAGATCTGCAATCATAGATTCATAATACAATAGTAATATAAATAATAATATCTCTTTACAAATCTGGTGTATATAAAAACAAGAGCTTTGCTTCATCATCACTTACAAACGTGAAACGTGTAAAAAAAATATGGGTGCGATTTGGCTTCTATCACTTGTCTTCCTCATCTCTATCTTTCTCGCCGCCGTGAAACGCATTAAGCGGTTGCGGCAACCACCGTCTCCTCCAGGCTTACCGATCGTCGGCAACTTGCACCAGCTCGGAGAATTACCACATCAGTCTCTGTGGAGACTCTCAAAGAAGTATGGTCCTGTGATGCTACTGAAACTTGGAAGAGTTTCAACAGTTGTAGTTTCTTCCCCTGAAACTGCAAAACAAGTTTTTAAAGATCACGACCTCCACTGTTGTAGCCGTCCAAGAGGGGAAGGTACATATACTTTCATGTTTTTATTGATTCTTTTTTATGATTTTTTTTTCTTTACTCTCTGATTCGTAAGTATTTTTTTTTTTTTTTTTTCTCAGGCGCAAGAAAGCTTTCTTACAACTATCGAGACATTGCTTTCTCTCGATTTGATGATTACTGGAAAGAATTAAGGAAGCTATGTGTTAGAGAACTCTTTAGTGCTAAGCGAGTTCATTCGATTCAACCCATCAAGGAGATGGAGATGAAGAAACTGATTGATTCGATCACTGAATCTGCTGCTTTTGAGAAAACTCCGGTTAACTTAAGCGAGACGTTTCTTTCTTTAAATGTTAACGTGGTTTGCAAGGCATCGTTTGGTGTCAGTTTTCAAGGAACTGTTCTCGACAATGATAGGTTCCAAGATTTAGTCCACGAGGCAATTGGGATGTTAGGGTGCTTCTCTGCTTCAGACTTTTTCCCGTACATCGGTTGGATCTTCGATTGGTTCACGGGTTTACACGCGCGGAGAGGGAGAAGTGCGCGAGATCTTGATGCTTTCTATGAACAGATGATTGGTTTGCATCTACAGAAAAACAGAGAAGAAAGAAGCGAGGACGATTTTGTGGACTTGCTCTTGAGGTTGGAAAAGGAAGAAGCAGTTCTTGGATATGGCTATCTCACAAAAAACCATATCAAAGCAAGTCATATAATTCCATTAACCTTTGAATTAATTATTGTGGAAGGTTTTATGAGATTTTTTCATTTCGAAACTAATTAGCAATTAGTTCATATCCTATCTAACTAACTTAATGTTTGATGTAAACTATCCTTGTCTGTATAGGACATTCTTCTAGGGGGAATCAATACTTCTGCAATAACCATGACATGGGCAATGGCGGAACTCGCAAGAAACCCGCGAGTGATGAAGAAAGTTCAATCCGAAATCAGAGACCTAATAGGGGAAAACAACAAAGCAAGAACCATAAGCTTAGGTGAGACAGATCAACTAAATTACCTGAAAATGGTGATGAAAGAAACATGGCGGTTACATCCGGTATCACCTCTTCTAGTGCCAAGAGAAGTAACATCTGAATTTAAGATCAGCGGCTACACGATCCAACCAAAGACAAGGCTTCACGTCAACGTATGGGCAATTGGGCGCAATCCAGAGATATGGAAAGATCCAGAAGAGTTTATCCCAGAGAGGTTTATGGATTGTGACATTGATGTAAAAGGTCAACACTTTGAGTTGTTACCGTTTGGGAGTGGTCGGAGAATTTGTCCAGCAGTGTACATGGGGACAACAACGGTTGAGTTTGCTCTCGCGAATCTCTTGTATCAGTTTGATTGGAAGTTACCCGAAGGTGTGCAGGTTGAAGATTTTGATATGGATGAAGCTTCTGGACTCACTACCCATAAGAAACACGATCTTCTACTTGTTCCTGTGAAATCTTTAGTTCTTTGATCTCTAAACTAAGTTTATTGTGTGTGTATTATGGAATAAATCAAGTGTAACACTACATTTGAACACAGCCACGTGAATGTATATTCCGTTTTTTTTTTTGGTTATAGTTTGGATTTTTTTTTTTTTTTATCTGTCTACCTAATAAGATACCTCCGAACCAAAAAGTAAAACAGATTAGATACATCTGAATCACAAAAATGGTGGACAAAATTATTGTAATATCCATTTTGATCTGTTATATATATTTTGAAAATTTAGTTAAACCTATTTTTTAAAAACAAAGCAAATACTGCAATCAACCAAAAACAGAACAAATTACAAATACTGTTATAAATCATTGAGGTTCGATCTCTATAACCGGCCCAGTCCATTGGAACATTGGCGTGAAGATAAGGCCCAATACGTTTAGGATATAGGCGGCCACATTAGATGTTTTCCTTATTCATATAGGAAAATGATATTTCCTTTTCTATCCCTTATGTAATATCTATATAAAGAGAACTCTTGGTCATAATAATATAACACGAAATTCATACTTTCACAACACGTTATCAGCACGAGCTTGCTCTAATAAACCCTAGCCACCGAAAATATAAAAACCCTAAAACCGCCGTTAGCCACCGAGAAAAAACCGCAGCCGCTCGATCAGATCTTCCGCCTAGCTCGATCCGATCTTCCGCATAGCTCGACCCGTTCCGAGTAGCCGCACGTTCCGTGTAGCCGATCCGACGCCTAATAGCCGCAGCAGTTCGACGAGTAGCCGCGCAAACCCTAGCAGCCGCTCAACTCGATCCGTCCGAAGCTGATCCGACGTCAAGTAACCGAGCAATCCAAGCGTGAGTTCTTACCGAGGTCTATTAGCTCCCGGTCCATACCAATTCAACCCCAAAAGGAGATCAAGGTAAAACCCTAAACTAAGAACAAAGAAAATCGAATTGAATCTTAATGAACCTAAACCCTAAAACCGATTCTCTTATAAACTTGTTTGATCTTTTGAGAACTTGAATTGAATTGAATCTAAACTAAAGATAAAACCTAAAATTCGGTTTGATTGTTTAAACTTGTTTGATTTCTTAAAACCTAAAAATCGAATTGGACCTAAGCGTATGAAACCCTAAAACTCGGATTGTTTGATGAACTTGCTTGCTTGATTTAAAACCGTTTTCCTTAGCTTGTTTAATGTTTTAAAAACCGCATGATAAGATTACTTGTTAGAATCGAATTCATGTGTTGATTACTTGTTTTGTTAAAATCGCATAAACCCTAATCCTATCCCAAATAGGAAAACCCTAAAACGTTTTTTTGTGTATTGCGTATTGCTTGGCTAAATCCTTTTTTAACTAGGAATCCTAATTGAAATAGGAATAGAAAGAAAGAAAAATTTTCGGACCATTAGAATTTGTTAGCCAAAACCAAAAACCATAGTTTTCCTTTTAGGAAAGTTTTTTTTGTTTGATCACATAGAAAATCGCAGATAAGAAATTACCTTATTTAGAATTTGGATTTTTTTTGTTTCCTTTATTATAAAAAAAAAATTCCTTGTTAGAATTAAAATTAGAATTGGAAACTATAATTGCATAAAATCGGATGCATAAATCGGCCATCATTCTAAGGCCTTGATTTTTATTAAAAACCCTAAGAGAAGGTTGATGCATATTTTCAGATGTCTGAAGTTAACAACTCAGATTACACGGTCCTAAGTCTCTCCGGAGATGATATCCTAGAATGGGCAATGAGCACTAGATACGCTCTGCAAACTAGGGGACTCGGAAGATGCATCACATATGGCAATCATGAATTAGAAAGCCAAAGGCAAAGAGCCATAACAATTATGCGCTTCCATCTCACTGAAGAACTGAGAGACCAGTACCAAGATGTTAAGGACCCTTTTGTTCTTTGTACAAAGTTGGGTGAAAGGTATTCAATGGTACTGTGGCGAAACTCCATGGAAGGATGGGAGACTCTCGGTTTCCGGGATTTTGAATCCGCGGATGAATACAACTCTGTCCTAATGAAAATCGTCCATGGCCTACAGCTATGTGGCGAAGTGGTAACAGATGAGGATCTTTTACAAAAGACCATCTCTACATTCCATTCAAAGGAATTGATTTTATCACTTAAGGCCAAAAGTTTCACAAACTATAATGACCTATTTCATTACCTCAGAAGAGGACAGAGGACAAAAAAAATTATCAGTAGATTTGATGAACTGATAAAAAGACGCAGTGAGATGGAGACTCCTCAAACATACAATGAGGAGGAAGCCTCGAACTGTGAGGGCAGTTCAAAAGTTGACTAAAATGAACATGAGACTTCCGATTGCTTAAAATGATTTTAGACTTTGAGTTCTATTTGCTTTGTTGCTTTTATGTTTACTTTGCTTTGGTTTTATGTCTTTGAATTTGTTTGGATTTATTTCTTTAATTTTAATGAATGATTTAAGTTTTTAAGACATAATTCTTATTTTATGAAGTATGGATGAGTTCGTGGTGGATAGTGGGTCAAGCCACACGATTTTAAAAGATAAGAGATACTTCATAAATCTTACACTTAAAAAGGCAAACATAAGTACTATAGCAGGACCGGCCGGCCTAATAGAAGGCTACGGCCAGGCAAATGTTTTAATGCCTAAAGGCACGCATCTAGAAATCTCAGATGCATTGTTTTCAACTAGCTCAAATCGTAACTTATTGAGTTTTAAAGACATTCGAAAGAATGGTCTTCATGTGGAAACAATGGGCGAAGGAAACAAAGAATTTCTTCAGATAGTTAAAATTGCCCAAGGCCAAAAGAAAGTCCTCGAGACTATACCTGCTATAGCTACTGGCATATACTGTACTAAGGTCAGTATAATAGAAACCAATGCCACCGTAAACAAAGAATTTACAAATATGTACACTTTATGGCATGACCGGCTGGGACATCCCGGGTCAAGTATGATGCGGAAATTGATTGCCAATAGTAATAGGCACGCCTTGAAAGAAAGGAGAGTAATCCCAAAGAATATTATGTGTGCCTCGTGTTCACAAGGGAAATTGATTGTAAGGCCATCACCAGTGAAAGTAACTAAGGAAACAATAAACTTTCTGGAAAGAATTCAAGGAGATATATGCGGACCAATCCACCCACCTTGTAGGACATTCCGATATTTTATGGTCCTCATTGACGCATCTACAAGATGGTCACATGTATGCTTATTGTCATCACGGAATATGGCATTTGCAAAACTTCTTGCTCAGATAATACGCCTAAGGGCTCATTTTCCAGACTTTCCTTTAAAGACCATACGAATGGATAATGCTGGTGAATTCACTTCCCAAGCGTTTAATGACTACTGTATGTCCATGGGGGTAAGTGTTGAATACTCCGTAGCACATGTACATACACAGAACGGCTTGGCCGAGTCATTTATAAAACGCATACAACTGATTGCTAGACCATTACTAATGAGGTCAAAGCTCCATGTATCCGCTTGGGGACATGCTGTCTTACACGCTGCTGAACTAATCCGTATCAGGCCATCTAGTGATCATAAGTATTCCCCATCCCAATTAATAACGGGAAAAGAGCCAGAAATTTCTCATCTTAAGACATTCGGATGCTCAGTCTATGTGCCTATTGCACCACCACAGAGAACTAAGATGGGACCTCAAAGGAGGATGGGGATATATGTTGGATATGATTCACCCACGATCATAAAGTATCTTGAGCCAACCACCGGAGATTTATTTAAGGCCAGATACGCGGATTGCCATTTTGATGAATCCGTTTTTCCAACATTAGGTGATGGAAACCGACTGATGAAAGAAATTGTATGAAATCAAACATCTTTAAATTGGCAAGATCCTCGAACTCAAGAGAGTGACTTAGAAGTCCAAAAGATAATACATTTGCAAAAGCTAGCTATACAATTGCCAGATTCCTTTGCAGACCCAAAGAGGGTAACGAAATCGTATATACCAGCCGTGAATGCACCAATACGAATTGATGTCCAAGATGGACCGCAAGTGGCTACAGAGTCTAGACCACGATTGAAACGTGGAAGACCAATTGGTTCCAAAGATAAGACTCCTCGAAAATTAAAGAAAGGTGCTGATGTTCAGACCGAGGAGATAGTGGATATTCCAGACATAAATGAACCTAAGGTGCCGGAAAATGATGCTTGGGACGCCAAGCTTCATGGGCCTGAAGTTCCTGATAACAAAGAGATCGCGATCAATTATGTTTCGTCTGGAATACCAATGGAACAGAAAAGATATCGACATTGATGATATATTTGCATGCAATGTAGCACTTGAAGTAATAATTGAGGATCTAGAACCCACGTCAATCTATGAGTGCACTCAACGATCAGATTGGATTAAATGGAAAGAAGCTATAAACGTGGAGTTAAACTCTTTAAAGAAGAGAGAGGTTTTTGGTCCCATAATTCGGACACCTCATGATATTAAACCAGTTGGACATAAATGGGTCTTTGTGAGGAAGAGAAATGAACAAGGAGAAATCGTTAGGCACAAAGCACGGCTTGTTGCACAAGGATTCTCACAAAGACCAGGAATCGATTATGAGGAGACATACTCCCATGTGGTGGATGCAACGACTTTTAGATTCCTGATAAGTCTGGCCATAAGAGAAAAATTGGATTTACGGTTAATGGATGTTGTAACCGCGTATTTATATGGTCCAGTGGATAATGAAATCTATATGAGATTGCCAGAGGGTATTGAGCTCAAAGATAAGAAAAGTTCTCGAGAAGAACACTGCATTAGGCTGAACAAATCCTTATACGGACTAAAGCAAAGTGGGCGTATGTGGTACAACCGGTTAAGTGAATACTTAGTAAAGTCCGGGTACAGAAATGATCCCATTAGTCCGTGTATTTTTATAAAGAAGTTTGCAAACAAAGGATTTGTGATTATAGCAGTATACGTGGATGATTTGAACATCCTCGGCACCCCTGGTGAAATCGCCCAAACGGTAGAATACTTAAAGGCCGAATTTGAGATGAAAGACTTAGGAAAGACTAAGTTCTGTTTGGGAATACAACTTGAGTAAATAAATGATGGAATCCTTGTGCATCAAATGGCATATACAGAAAAGATACTCAAGAGATTTAAAATGGACCAGGCCCACCCATTGACCAGCCAAATGGTGGTGAGAAGCCTCGGATTGGACAGTGATCCATTAGGTCCAAAGAAGGACGATGAAGAAGTCCTTGGTCCCGAAATGCCATATCTAAGTGCCATAGGAGCGTTATTATACTTGGCTAGTCATACTAAACCAGAAATTTGTTTTGCCGTGAACCTCCTATCAAGATTTAGTTCTTGTCCGAACCAAAGGCACTGGAACGGGATTAAACATATACTTCGTTACCTACAAGGAACAAAAGATATGGGTCTATTTTTCACTAACCTTAACAATGAAGGTTTAGTTGGTTTTGCTGATGCAGGTTACTTATCGGATCCACACAATGGACGATCTCAAACAGGATATGTGTTCACTCACGGAGGAACAACAATTTCATGGCGATCCATGAAACAGACTCTCACGGCCACGTCGTCTAACCACGCAGAGATTTTGGCGATTCATGAAGCCAGCCGTGAATGTGTTTGGTTAAGATCGATGACTCAACACATAAGGCGAGATTGTGGGATGGCCGATGAGAAGGAGGAACCGACCGTACTCTACGAGGACAATGCCGCGTGCATTGCTCAACTGAAGGATGGATACATCAAAGGAGACCGGACGAAGCACATCTTACCGAAGTTCTTTTTCACTCACGATCTACAGAAGACCGGTGAAATCAAAGTGCTCCAAGTACGTTCCAGCGACAACTCAGCCGACCTATTCACCAAGTCGCTTCCAACCTCCACGCTCAAGAAGCTCATGTATCAGATCGGCATGCGCCGACTAAGGGACCTTCAGTGATGCCTAAAACAAGGGGGAGTAATACGTGTTATATCTCTTTTTCCTTCACTAAGGTTTTGTCCCACTGGGTTTTCCTTGGTAAGGTTTTAATGAGGCAGCATCCCCAAACGTATTACTATGATCCATCATCACGACCGGTTATGTCAATCAAGGGGGGGTGTTATAAATCATTGAGGTTCGATCTCCATAACCGGCCCAGCCCATTGGAACATTGGCGTGAAGACAAGGTCCAATACGTTTAGGATATAGGCGGCCACATTAGATGTTTTCCTTATTCATATAGGAAAAAGATATTTCCTTTTCTATCTCTTATATAATATCTATATAAAGAGACCTTTTGGTCATAATAATATAACACGAAATTCATACTTTCGCAACAAATACTAAATTTCCATAATTATTGTCAAAATGTAGAGGGAGAACCGATGACACATAAATTTTGATGGTTAAACAAAATAATCTTATGGTATAAACGTAATAAACCGGTTCAATCAGAACCAGACCGGTCCAATTTCAAATCGAGTTGCAAGCTCTCTTCTCATCTTCTGTATTCGTTCAGTAATCAGTACCTTCGTTGCGGTGCGGCCACTTCTGTGATCTTTCTTTGCCATGGTGATTCTGAAAATGACGAATTAGCGAAAGGAGAGAATCCTTTTGCGAGTTTCAATGAAGCTCCATCCTCGTACCTCTTCGGGACTCTTTTCTCTCCAGTCGCTCCTCAAAAGCGGCTTCTCTCCCACCTTAAACTCCATCGGCAGATTTCTTCGATATCTTTACCGTCGCCAGAAGTTTAACTGCATTCTTCACTTCTACTCTCAGCTAGATTCGAAGAATCTCCACATCGATCACAGGATTTACTCCATCGTTTCATGGGCATTCCTCAATTTGAATAGATACGAAGACGCAGAGGCGTTTATCA
Source organism: Alliaria petiolata (assembly GCA_020283515.1). NCBI lineage: Eukaryota > Viridiplantae > Streptophyta > Magnoliopsida > Brassicales > Brassicaceae > Alliaria > Alliaria petiolata. The sequence continues at coordinate 355,329 of JAHZTW010000003.1, read as the reverse complement.
ACGCCCAGATTCCAAAAGCCTCGATTTTCCCCAGGACGCACATGTTGGATTCTCTGATCCATGGGTTCAGCGTCACACGAGGTGATCACGATAAGGCCCTTTCGATTCTCCGGGATTGCTTACGGATTCACGGTGCGTTTCCCTCTTCCTTGACGTTCTCTTCACTGATTTGTCGGTTCGTTGCGAAAGGAGAGATGGATAAAGCTATCGAGGTCTTAGAGATGATGACGAACAAAAAATTAAACTACCCATTTGATAATTTCGTTTCTAGTGCTGTGATTTCTGGGTTTTGTAAGATTGGTAAACCGGAACTTGCGATAGGGTTTTTCGAGACTACTGTGGATTCTGGAGCTTTAATGCCAAACCTTGTAACCTATACTACGATTGTGAGCGCTCTTTGTCAATTGGGTAAGGTTGATGAAGTTTGGGATTTGGTTAGGAGACTGGAAGATGAAGGATTTGAATTTGACTGCGTTTTCTACAGTAATTGGATTCATGGGTACCTTAAGGGAGGTGCATTAATGGATGCACTTGTGCAGGAAAAGAAAATGGTGGAGAAGGGAATAAATCGAGAAACTGTGAGCTATTCGATACTAATTGATGGGTTGTCCAAGGAAGGAAACATCGATAAAGCGATGGGGTTATTGGGGAAGATGATAAAGGAGGGAATAGAGCCGAATTTGATCACTTTTACTGCTATTATGAGAGGACTCTGCAAAAAGGGTAAACTGGAAGAGGCATATGCGTTGTTAGATAGAGTTATAAGTATGGGAATCGAAGTGGATGAGTTTGTGTATGTGACTTTGATAGATGGAGCTTGTAGGAAAGGATATTTGAATCGAGCTTTCTCTATGTTGGGAGATATGGAGCAGAGAGGGATTAAACCAAGCATCCTTACTTATAACACTGTGATTAATGGACTGTGCAGGGCAGGGAGAGTGTCGGAGGCGGATGAGATTTCGAAAGGGGTTTCGGGAGATGTTGTTACTTATACAACTTTGTTAGATAGTTATATCAAGGAAGAGAATGTTGATGCTGTTTTAGAAATTAGGCGTAGATTAGTAGAAGCTGAAATCCCTATGGACTTGGTTATGTGCAACATTCTCCTGAAAGCATTTCTATTGGTGGGTGCGTATGGAGAAGCTGACGTACTTTACAGGGCAATGCCAGAAATGGAGCTGACTCCAGACACAGTCACGTATTCAACGCTGATTGAGGGCTACTGCAAAACGAGTCAGATCGAAGAGGCACTAGAGATGTTTGATGAGTTGAGGAAAAGCTCGGTTTCCTCGGCTGTATGTTAAAATCGCATCATTGTTGCACTCTGCAAGAAAGGGATGCTGGAAACAGCCATGGAAGTTCTTATCGAGCTGTGGGAAAAAGGTTTGTATATGGACATCCATACATCTCGTACCTTGTTACATTCAATTCATGCTAGCGGAGGTGAAAAAGGAATACTCGGTTTGGTTTATAGACTCGAGCAGTTGAATTCGAACATCTGTAATGCGATGTTCAATGATGCTATATTGCTTTTATGAAAGAAAGGTTCATTCGACGCTGCGATTGAAGTTTATATGGTTATGAGGAGAAAGGGTTTAACTGTTACATCTTCTATTCTAAAAGCACTAGTGGACAATCACAGAGCATTAGATGCTAATTCACTAGTTGTAAATGCTGGTGAAAGAACTCTGACTTCCATGGATGTTATCGATTACACAATCATCGTCGATGGTCTCTGCAAGGAAGGATTTCTGATAAAGGCATTAGATTTGTGCAATTTTGCTAAACAGAGAGGCATCACTCTTAATATCATCACATATAATTCACTCATAAATGGACTTTGCCAGCAAGGTTGTCTTGTAGAAGCTCTTCGTCTATTCGATTCGCTAGAGAACATTGGTTTGGTCCCGTCTGAGGTCAGCTATGGAATCTTGATTGACAGTTTATGCAAAGAAGGGTTGTTTCTTGATGCTGAGAAATTTTTGGACGCGATGGTATCTAAGGGACTTGTACCAAACATTGTCATTTACAATTCGATGATTGACGGGTATTGCAAGCTCGGGCGAACAGAAGACGCCATGAGAATTTTATCTTGTAAAATGATAGGAAGGGTAACACCAGACGCATTCACAGTCAGTTCTTTGATCAAAGGTTACAGTAAAAAAGGTGACATGGAAGAAGCTCTCAGAGTGTTTGCCGAGTTCAAGGGTAAAAACATCTCAGCCGATTTCTTGGGTTTTCTGTTTCTGATCAAAGGCTTCTGCACGAAAGGGCGAATGGAAGAAGCGAGGAGCGTCCTGAGAGAAATGCTTGTTTCAGAACCTGTTGTTGAGCTGATTAACAGAGTTGATGCAGAATTAGTTGAATCTGAATCGATCAGAGGCTTCCTCGTCGAGCTGTGTGAGCAAGGAAGGGTCCCTCAGGCTGTTAAAATCCTAGATGAGATAAGTTCCACGTTCTATCTTTCTGGTAAAAACTCTGGTTCGTGTCAAAGGTTGCAGTTCTTAAATGGTGTTAGTGAAAAAGAGGTAAAGAAGGAAGGCCATGTTCATGATTTTCACAGCCTTCACTCAACCGTTAGCTCACTCTGCTCCAGTGGGAAGCTGAAGCAAGCTAATGAGTTCGTTATGTCTCTGCTCTCTTGTATGCCTAGATAGATCAGTGTGTTTACTTGACTGCTCAAACCACCAAAAGAGCGAAATCATCGAAGTGATTCAAACAGGCTAGCTGCAATCTGATAGCAATAAAGGTTGAAATACCGATGTGGTTAGACATTTGATCGGTTCATTCATCGAAATGGAACAACTTTTGGCGGTTGATTAACAGCTTTTTACTGTAAAATAAACTGGTAAGTTCAAATTTCCTGTTTCTTTTTGTTTTGAAGTTTGAGAATCTCTTACAACTTTGTGTTTGTACTTCTCATGAGTTCTTACTTGGTGTAGGACCTCCAGAGAGAAATTAGCTGTGAATCAGAGAGGAACAACGATAGGAGCTCGAGGAACCGTTGGCTGTAGAGGAACACAGTCCCAGTCCTTACCAGCTCGAACCACAGAGAAATGCTTTGGAATCCATGGTCGTCAAGAAACCTCTCTTCGCCTCCGAGACTCCCTCTGCTTCTCCTCCACGTCTCTCTTGCCTTCTCTTGCTTTCTCCCAATCTTTCCTCATAATTCCTTCACTCACCTCACTCCACACCATCGCCGACTCGCTCTCACTCACCTCCTGCAAACCAGAATTAACCGAATTATGAAGACCGATCAATCACAAGCAAGCACCATAATTCCATGAAAGCTTCTAACAGTAACCTGAAGGTTCTTGACAATGGGGGTTTTGAGCTTTGCAATGTTTTCACTCGCTTTGTATATAACTTCAAGCTCTCCGGTCTCGGGATTTTTCGCGGTAACGGTTCTGAAAATATTACGTTGTTTGTAAATGATGTTCTGTTACTAGTGCAATAAACTTTGAAAGATGGGATGGATTATCTTTTTTTGTTACCTGTCCCAATGTCCAAAGATTTCATAGAGTCGTTTCCCAGAGGAAGACTCGAAGATCTTGCCTTTAATGGATCTCTTGTTGTTTCCTGTGAATCTGCTCAAAAACGAGTCGGAGAGTAATTGCAATTCGGCTTCGAGTCCGGTCTCCGGGCACTTTATCACGATTTTTCCGGCCCAGTGAGCTCCCGTCGCCGGCAGAAATGTCATCACAAGTTTTGGCTGGTTCATTTCGTAAGTCTCTCCTTGATTTAGTAGTTTCACTACTTTTTTGCCCTTCACCTCAACGTCCACGTAAGCACCTTTTAATTTTATAAATGAATCTCAATTAGAAAAAAATACCGTTATGTGACAAACAAAAATAATTAAGAGGTTAGTGAGGATATATAAATGTTATATTGAACGTAGACGTACCACGAAATTTAGGTGTGAAGTATTGACAAAACGTTACGTCTATGTTTTCTTTCTCGTGAGTTGCATGAAGAGCAGACACTGGTGGATGATGCGATATCTGAAAAAGAAAAAAAAAATTCCAAAACATGAAAATTAATTTAATTGACCTATATGTACTTTAATAAAATTCTTCGTAAACATTAGTATATATAGATTATATATATATACGTAAAAAAAACACTTGCTTGCTCAACGAGAACGTTGATGTGACCGTTAGAGACGTGGTGAGTTTCGCCGACGACAGGATTGTACGGCGCCATGCCAAAGATCAATGGCCGGAGAGTTGAGATGTTCCACGTCACGATTGATTTGAGCCGTTCGATTGATTGGTCACGACGACCACACTCTCCGAGTAAATCGGGACCGTTGAAACCGTAGATCATCTCCCCATAACATTGGAGTTGCGATCTCGGTAGGTTCAGTTGAGGTGGAAGCTTTTCACAGTAAGTAAATAAACTTATTATTATTTCACAGTCAATTTTTTTTTTTTTCTGTCGACTCTTTCTTCAATCACGATTGAATATTCACTTTTTTTTTTGTCTTTTTGTTTTTGCCAATTCAAAAGTATATTAGATCAAAGAAAAAGAAAACTATTGAAAAAATAGATACATATCATCATATCAGACAAACCCAGTCCCGGTATTGGAATAGACAAGACGTGCGATACATGCATGACGACATAATCTAGAATACACAGTCCTACTGTCCTAGGATTTAGCGGAAGTCCTAGATTTGATTACGTCCAATAAATTCTATTTTTTCAATAATATATTTTGGGAAAAGGGAGACTAAAATTCCATCTTAAATGAAGGGGAAAAAAGTACTTCGGAAATAGCCAATCTGTTACATGAAAAAAATTTTAGAAAAAAAATAGATTCCCTTTTTTTTTTGTAATAAAAATCCGTGTAATGGTTAAGATTTAGACCCAAGAAAAGTAAAAAGTAAATATAGTGCATCTTCAAAGATTCTTCTCAATATATATCACCTAAAAATGACCAACGAGAGTAGAGAGATAAGAGTTACGTACCTGAAAGTTAGTGAGATCGGATCCTGGACGTACGTTTTTGAAGAGGCTTAGGATCCGTTGAATGAGATTGGAAGTTGTGTGTTCCGAGTCTTTCTCATCTTCTAACGAGAAAGGCTTCGCCAATACAACGTGTTTTCTCATCATTTCTTCTTCTTCTGCCTTTTTGAAACCATGAAATATTAACATAGTATGTATATACACATACACATTATATAGTGAATGTATCATATGAATCTATAATATATATCAAGAGTTAGTGTCATAACACTTACCATATGATAAGAAGAGTGACAATAAGCGATTGTTTAAGATCTTTTATACGTTGTTGGTTCTAAAGTTTGTTCTTTATTGGTTTTTTTTATAAAGATTCTGAAGATTGTTTGAAGCAAAATAGGCAGAGGGAATCGAACCCTAATTAATGACAGAGAAAAAAAGAAAGAAAGTAGAAAGGTATGTTAAATTTAGCCAGCGGAATGCTATTAATAGAAGAACAACATCGCCAAAGAGATTCACGTAGTAAGGCAAAATATTTAAGAATGAAGGTTATAAGGGAAATGAAAACTCACGGGCCATTGCTCAGTTTGTGAATTGTGAGTATATATGGTTTTTTTAAATGACGATTTTTTGTGACACGTTTTTTATCATTTATTTTTATTTTAAAAGTAGCAAATTGACAATAATCCCTTAACCTCATCATTTACCAAAAAATGTATATGGATATTTGTAATCATCTTAAATGAAGTTATAATCACAAATGTGTATTTAAATTATCTCTATATAGAAAGAAATTATAAAAGTGAGTTGTAGACTTGTAGGTAAAGTGGAGCGACTTTGACTCAAAGCGTCTCAAACATTCTAAATGAATTCGTTCGAAATTCGAGTCTTCTACCCTAACATTGAACCAAAAAAATTAACTAGTTGTTCTCGCAAGGGATAATAATAGACGAGTTAAAAAACTTTTATTGAACGAGAGAGAGAAAAACGCCAAATAGTAAAATAAATATGTCACACGACTTTAGAAATCATATTTTATTGTTATAGATCTAGATTAAAAATCTTATGGGGTAGTATTAATTGACAACCAGTATAATGACAGACAGATTTTGCGGTTCTGTAGTTTTTAACTTTATCATGGCTTTGATAAATCATCCTCACGAACACTAAACGGTAAATCATCTTTTCACGTGATTCTATTACTAATTTTTAATCCTTCAAAAAATAAAACTTAAAAATGATGTTTTAAATGAAAACGATGTGTTACGTTATAAGTGTTGGAAACAAAACAGAGAAAAAACATAATTAATAAAAAAAATTAAATCATTTATTCAAAAATAAAACTTTTAGATTTCATGATTATAAATTATATTAAAACGTTTTCGTTGTTTCTTCATTCCATAATTTAAATTTAAATTGACATAACTGTTTTATCCCACTTTTTTATTGTCCACAAAATCCATAAACAATGAAAGTGAAAAAAGAAAAGGAAAAAAAAAACAGATATGTCTAGGGAACATTCAATTATTTGAGCACTAAATAGTGATATGGGGAAGAAGCGAGTAGTGGTTAGATCAAACCAGTCCACCATGTTCGGCAATTTCTTTGTATCATTAATCATTATTTTGATCCATCGATCGGAGATCTTGGCGGAGTCAATGTTTAGACTGTTAGGGAATGGCCCGCCCACGAAGATTCATGCATTTTTCCTTTTTTTTCAACCAACTTTGTGTTAATTTTTTTATTGATTAAGTAATTGGCAGGCCATAATCAGGTCAAACCTATGCTTGCGATTCTATTTTTATATATAAAATTTTCGACCCTCAGTTTAAAGAAATTGTCTTTAGTCTAGTGGTAGGTGATGCTTTTTTAGTCATATAGTTCATGGGTTCAAACCACAAATATGCAAAATAATTTTTTTTAATAAACCAAACCAGTCCATTTTTAATTTGAGCTTGCGGCCTTCAAAATCTCAGGGCAATTATTGATATTATAGATTAGTAATTTAGTACTATGTAATATTGTATGCCAATTAATATTTTATATACAAAAACTTATATATATATATATATATATCACTATACAATTATATTGTCTAGTTACATACATATTTTATTACCATTTAACATCTAGGAGAAAGAAGTGAAGAATATGGTACTTATGCTTTTTTATTCGGGTTTGGTTTAGTTATGTTTGGATTTGGATCGGTTTTGGAAATTCAAATTATTCGAAATTTATTTGAAATATCTAAAAAATCGGATATTTTAAATATTTTAGTTATTTAATTAAATTTTGTGAAAAATATTTACTTTAAAAAAATATAACCAAATTTTTTTAGATATTTAATATATTTTGGTAATATTTTTTTTTATAATTCAGAGAATTCCAAACTTACGAAAAGTCGAGAATAATCGGGGGGAGATAGAGCCCATGTTGTAATTTTCATGCTATAATGTTAAAAAAAAAAGACCAATTGACGTAAGGAAAATAGTTTTTTTTTTCCTACGCGCATGCGCATGTCATTTATGGCACGGAAAGAGAGAGATAATAATAGTTGACCGAAGAGAAGAAAGAAACAATGACACGACGACTTACTCTTACATCACTGATTCAAATAAGTTCAAGCTACAAAAAAATCATCCGTTCCCAACTAAAATCATTGACGTTATTACTCTAGCATAATTTTTTTTTTTTTTAATTGACAGTTTTACTTAACGGTTCAAAACTCTAGCATAAGTTTTTTTTTTTTCTAAATAAACTCTAGCATAAGTTATTTAAAGATTTTGCAATCATTCAATTACCAATAACTATAAGATATATTGTATTGATATATTGGAGTATATCTTATAGTTATTGGTAAATTTTGAAAAAGAACGTACTTTTTTTTTTTTGAATTTGATGACTTTAAACTAAAAACCAAACCACATATATGGCTATATATGAACTGTAATTTATCTTCAACCACAGAGAAGAAAACGATATGGTATATATGGAAATGATCAATATTTCATCAACTCGAAAATTGTTTATGGAAATGATAATCCAGTCTTTGAGATGGATTTTTCCGAATGGTTTACGATGGAGAAGACGAGAGCTATTATAATAAGGGATGCATGATAATGTTAGTTGGATTTTGATTGCTATAACACATAAATTCATTCAATATTTTTAAGTTGAAAGCAATTGTAAGAATCTATCAAACATGAATAACATAAGACTTTTAATTGGTTTATTCAAATTTTTAATTGAATAACAGTGAATTTTAATTTTATTATGGGAGGAGATTGTAAATACAAGATTTAATAACACTAGATTTCAAAATCTTTGATGAAGATATTTTAAATATAAAAACCAAGAACAGTAGAGTTTAATAAAAAAAAATTAAAATCAATTATTGAATAACGATGGATTATAAAACCTAAAGAATTAACTTTAAATCCATGATTGAATCATTAGTACTTTTATATGATTTTTTTTTAAAAATATAAAGAATGCTTTGTATATTTAATTAGAAATCTAACTCTATTTAAGTTTATCCATGCAATTTCGTATTTTGATTTATAACGTAAAAATGAGTTAACAAATTTCCTTAATTCGTACATATTCAATTTATAATTTTTAAAACATCTAATTGTTAATCTGGCCGAGGTAAGGATCACAGAAATGCGCTTCTTCCATGACCATTCTTAATTTACACAGCTCTGATTAGTGATGATTATTGAGTCGTGCAAATCGCAGAACTTGTAAGACCACCTCCAATGCAGGTTCTAAACATGAGGTTATGAGGGAAAAAATTAAAAAAATAAATCAAAACTAAATAAAATCCATAGAACCGATTCTAACAGAGTGATTTTAGAATCGGTAAGAAACCCATAGGTGTCGCATTTGTATTGGTTAATTTTTTAGACAAAAAAAAATTATTTCCATTTCTCTCTCTCTCACGACTCTCTCTTTCTCGCCTCTTTCTCTTCGGAGGCAGCAGAACCTCTTCGTCGTCGCATCTCCGGACGAGGTTGATAAGATCAGGCGAGCGGGAAGTTCCAGTCAAGGTGTTTTATTTTTCTTCTCTCTTTTCTGAATATTTTTTCAAATCTCACCAAATTTGATTTTGGGTATTTTTTGAATGATTGTGCAGCCGGAGCTCTTGCCGGAGCTAAAGCAGCCGCCATCACTGCCGTCGCCACTGCGATCCCCACGGTAATTCTTTTCATCTCATTCCTCAGATCGTTATGTTAAGGAATCAGATATTATAATTGAGTTAGCTCTTATCTAATTGTTCCCCCTCCCTTAGTGAACTAATTCATTTAGAGCTTGTTCACTGCCATATGATCTCTTAAAGCAGAGGCTTTTCTCTTAATTCATTCATGAAGTTATAAGCTTATCATCATCACGTTGTACTTGTTAATGAATGGAAAGATATAATGCGTTGAATGATTTGTTTCAGGATCTTAACTGGAGAGAAATGGAAGCTATGCGATATGTCAATTTGGCTTTGGAGATTTGATTCTCTGCTTTTCTTATTTGCTAAAAGTACTTATACAAGCGTTTGAAATAGGTCCTTCGTGTCATCAATACTACTACATCTGATTTGGATCCTCGAATCAATAAGGAAGAAGAATCTTTCTATTCCATCATGGATAGGAGGAGAAGTTGAGAATTTTTTCTGAGGTAGATATGAACTTTTCATAACTGGGTTTTGATTTTCTCTACTTTCTTGACCTGTACAAAGTTACTGATGCTTGTGGTATTTTCACCTATTGTTTGAAGGGAAAAGAGAATCAAGTGGTTCCTAAATTTGGCACGAGTTTACACCACGATTGCAAAGGTGACCAACAATCATGATTTGCACGAAGAACTAGAAATACAACTAGCAAAAATAGCATCAACAAGGCCAGTGGTTCAGGAAAAAGAAAGGTTCCACTGCTCAGGTATATTTTGCCAAACTGTGGAATCGTTGCTTATTCCTTCTTTTTTTTTTTATTGGAAAAAATTGAATTTGATCTTCTATAAATGCTATTGTTTTATTTAGTGCGTTTGCTTGGTTGATGACTCTGGTAATCGAACAATGCGACCATGTCTCTCGAGTGCCGTGAAGATTCAGGTTTGTCTATTCTCTTTTGAGGAATCTATAGTTTACATGTCAATAAGAAAGGATGGTAAAAGCTATTTCTCTTCCAGGCTGATGAATTGAGCAAAGAAGATTTTGCTGGCTATAAGGTTAATACCTAGAAGGCTAGAAGTAATCCAAGCAGCCATTCGAATTGCCAAGCAAGAACGTCTTTCTGTGTCGTTGCAGTCTCAACAGATGGCGACACAGATCACCTAATGGTTAGCTAGTGAACTTGCTCAAAACGGTGAGGCTGCAAGGACAAGCAGATAGATTGAGGAAGCAAGTATGCTTTCAAAGTTTTTTATATATTTTCCACAAGAATGGCTATTTTTGCACACATTAATATTAATTTTCAAAGTAATATTTTGTTTATTTTTAAGAACCTCAAGTAGATTCTACCATTGGAGCATCCATTTTAATTATTCTTAATGAAGTTCTTAATTTCAAAATCTACTAATGAAGTTCTTAATTTCAAAATCTACTATATAAAAGTAGAAGGGAACTCTCCTGGGAGTGACACATCATCACACAAGAGCCTGCCACCTGTCCTTTTTTATTTAATTTTTAAAAATTAAATTTATTTAATTTTTAAAAATTTGTTTTGCATCCACCAAGACTCGAACCCACAATCTTCTCATTAAAAGTCAATCATTTTAACCATTAGGCCATGGATACTTCTTAGCTATTCTTTCTAAAAATATGTGATATTCGCTCTTCTCTGCAATTTTCTACACATTAAATGAGAAGCAGATACCATTGATAGTTTTAAATATTTTATATGTAAATTTAGACTTCAAATTTGAATTTCTGATGTGAGTCAAAATTCCAAATTTCTGATTAGTGAAATAACAAATTTAAATTTATTACATTCATGTTAGTATTAATCCATTCATAATTAGTTAAATGGTAAATATATTTTACACATTAATTTCTTTAATTTCTCCAAAAAATAACCCTTTCAATTTATCAAGCTGTACACATACTTGTGGGATAGGCAAAAAGTCCGCATAGATGAAATAGATACAAGGGGTAATATTTGTCATTCATCAATTTTCAATCACAAGAATTCATTCTTAGTGAAAAGTCAAATCATAATTTTTGCATCATCCAACAAGTTTGATGAATATCGTTTCATATACGCCTCAGAGAGGATGTGCAGATCCCCGTAAATTTTTTTTTAGATGTGTGGTTTAATATTGATTTATAATATTTTCCATAGTGATATCGAATTGTAATCATGTATCAAAATCGATCAAAATCTCAATAAGTTGACATTAACCAAAATTAATATAAGGTATAGAGATAAAACTCATTTATTAAACTTTAAAAATTCCGAACTAAAGAAAGAAACATAAGCTATAAATACAAGTCTTTAACTTTATGAGTTAGTGGGAATTAAACAAGTTGTGAAAGAAAACGAAAGAACTCTGACCGTTTTTATTCTTTTCACATTTTGCTCATGTGAGTTTTAGTTTATTTAAGAAAAAATTTTAAAATTTTAGTACCTATTAAATTTTGTTTCATTTGGCATTAAATGCGAACCAAACAAAATACTTTTAAATCACATCTAAGGGGATTCGATCCCAAAATCTTCTCAATGAAAATCAATAGTCTTATCCATTATGCCATAAGTACTCCTTCTCAAATTTTGCGAAAATTACTATAATAATAGTAAAATGCGTAAAAAAAAACTATGGTGTTCTAATATACATTACAACTTTGAAAATAACATAACAAAATAAATCAAAAGGATAAATTATAGAATTAAAAAAAAAAACTTCAAACAAACACCACCTATAAGTTATCAAATCATTAAATTATATACAATATCTATTGTAATTAATGACAAATAAAATCTTATTCACAAAACCCAAAAAAAAATCATTCAAGTTATATTTTTTTAAAGGATTAGTGTTTCAGCTTATCTTTTCTTACAATGAAGTCAGCTAATTTTTTTTTTTTTTAATAATCGATAACATACTAACACTCATTTATTTATTAAAATCTAACTACTCATTAAATTTAATTTTAACTATATAATATATTCAAATTGCAACACATGTCGAAATCTAACCAATTCACTTACCACGTGTCGCGATCATGTTAATTACTAATTTAAACGCATCCAACTATATATGATAAAAAGATATAGACTAAACATAATTATAAACAATTTCAATTTTCACTTTCTTATTCTTTCAGATTAAATTGTGTCAACTGTTATGTATATAATAAAATGTCTATTATTACGGTATAAAAAATAATAAAATAACATATTCAACAACAAAAAAAATCATTGAAAAAAATAAACAAATAACACATTCATAAATCACAAATCATCATCTACTATATAACAGATGAATGAGACTCTTTATAAGATGTCACAGCAGTTTCTTCTTATTAGTCAATCATAACATTATTTTTCCACATGTATAAAATATATAAGCAGTTAATTATTTTTTTTTTTAAACATCATGCAACATAAATAAAAATTAACATATGTACAATTAGCTATACATAAAAACTATGAAATTTGAATTCAACTATTTAAAAAATATTGTAAGTAGGTGAAATTCAAATTTAATTTAAAAACATACATATATATAAATCTTATATAATACATAATTATATATATATCATTCTATTTTTTATGTTGTTTTATACTTATTTGCAAATAAATTAGGATAATTAACTTTGGTACAACTGAAAAAAAATTATGATATTGAATAAATTAAAAAGTTAATTACAACATATAAATCGTAAGACACAACAAAATATTCAATAAAAAATCGAGAAGATAAGAAGATGCAAAAATTATGATTTGATTCTTCATTAAGAAACCATTGCATCTATGACCCCTTGGTCGCGACCGCTGTCTACGCGACCACAAATCGAATTTTTTTAATGATATTGAATAAATTAAAAAGGTAATTCCGACCTATAATATCATAAAACAAAACAATAAAATCAATAAAAATCGAGAAGATAACAAATTATATAAAAAAATAGAGAATAAGAAAAATGGATACAAAAATATACAAAATTTTAAAAAATGAAAAAAATATATGGATTCAATGAAAGATATACAAAAAAGCTTCAAAATAATAAATTGAAAAAAAAAAAAATATCATAATATTAAGATTTAGACAAATGAAAATAGTATGAAAATTGAAGAATAAATAAACATTCATGAAATAATGTATGAAAGAGATTATACACATCATCAAAAAATAAAGTAGAAAATAATATTTTTTTAAAACAATATAAAATCAATAATCAAAATATAAATATAAAATATATTTTTAAAAACTCAAATTAAAATAAAACCCGCGCATCGCGCGGGTTCTCTCCTAGTTTATAATTAAAATAATGTTCAGAACCCATGAGAGGTTCCTACCATTGGAGATGCTCTAACATTCTCAAACGTAAGAAATACAAAAAAGTTCTTAAAAACAGTAGTCATCATTTTGTAGCTCATAGAAGCCATTGATAGTCATAAAAGAGCTTTCGAATACGTAACAGACCTTCAAGTTGCTTCATTTGGGATCCGAAGTACGAACCCCCTGGCGCTTGAAGAACTCTCTGAATCCATAGGGGCTCATATCATAATTGTACTGCCAAAACAAAAACAAACGATCTTCAGACTCTGCAATGCGTCCGCATGAATTAGACTTGTTTTTGTAATTAAAGAAGGCAGATTTTTGTTTTTGATCCCAAAAGGTACTGGCAAAGACAAATGCGAGATGCTTCCAACTTACAGGTACAACTTTCACTGAGTACCGGGTGATATTTGGATCCTGTACCTCCCCTCCATTACCCGCCTGCATCACAAAGATATTCATTTTACGAGACGAACCAAAGGAAGCATTTGTAGTTTAAAAACAAGAAAAGGAACTATACTTGTAGTGGGCTATGGAATATTTCAATGAAAGGATACTCGCCTGTCTCTTATACACATCTAGATGTGTATTGAAGAACTCTCTGAATCCATAGGGGCTCATATCATAATTGTACTGCCAAAACAAAAACAAACGATCTTCAGACTCTGCAATGCGTCCGCATGAATTAGACTTGTTTTTGTAATTAAAGAAGGCAGATTTTTGTTTTTGATCCCAAAAGGTACTGGCAAAGACAAATGCGAGATGCTTCCAACTTACAGGTACAACTTTCACTGAGTACCGGGTGATATTTGGATCCTGTACCTTCCCTTCATTACCCGCCTGCATCACAAAGATATTCATTTTACGAGACGAACCAAAGGAAGCATTTGTAGTTTAAAAACAAGAAAAGGAACTATACTTGTAGTGGGCTATGGAATATTTCAATGAAAGGATACTCGCTTTTCTGGCGAGTTATGCAGAAACCGGGATACTTGGGGCACTCAACCTGAAACAATCCAAACACAACAGTCACTTGACGGGTTTAGAAAGTTTCCAACTATCTTTTTATATTGATAGGGAACTCACACGCATGAATTTGATGCTGGGATAGAACTCAGCAGCAGCTTCCTCGAGCATCCGATCAAGATGTTGTGTGTAGTTGCTTCTGTTTTTTTTTTTATAGAATGAGAGACGCATGCGAGTTGGAATATAGCAGCAGAGGAGCGTTATATTCGAGGGAAGTTAAAAGCTACCTTATGGTGAATGCGACAACCACGGGATTGCCCTGGTGAAGGAGTTGGACGAACTCTCTTTCCGATGTAAAATGAAGAACACGCGATGGCCCGAGATCCTTAGGGTAACCGCTGTAGTATCTACATTTCAACACACACACAAAAAAAAAAAAAAACCCATCTTCGTGATTGGCTGTGTCTATGGTATCTCGAAGGTTATAGAATTAATGAGACAAATTCAAAACTCAAAAGTCGTTACTTGCAAGTCGAGCGAAGCTGGAGAAGCATTCTATCGAGAAACGATGAATCTCCCATCTGAGGACACCAAATGTATGAATATCTTGTTATTCAACTTTGCTTATTAGGTGGAAAACAGACCCATACTCAAGATGATAACATGCCAAACTCCTGATGGCTAATAAAGAGAATTTATTGCGTTTTGATTCGACGTCCTCTAAAGTTAACAAAGCCAATGCGAAGATCAAACTCATCATTTGAAGTCAGTGACGTAAAATATTATTCCCAGGAGAGTTTTGATAGAATGGTGGTTTCTCTCAGGCATTTCATCGAACAACTTGGGCGCACTAAGCATCTGCTGATCTATTCACGTCGATGCAAAAACACTCATTTGCTCTCCCAAAAACGTATTCAAACTTCGATTTAAACGCATAAAAGAATCTGAATTTCGCCCATCAAGGAAAAAATAAAGAAAAAGGAATGTGATTGTAAATATTTTGTCTCGCGTATCACACGAGTGGTGATCTTATGAAAGAAGATAAAAAAAAATTAACTGTCGCGTTCTTCTACCTTCTCTAGCGAAACGAAAATTCGAATGAACACGCAGAGACTTCGATACAAGAGATATTGAGGAGAAGTTAAAACCTGGAGGCTGTTCGCTGCTTCTCCCGATTTGCTTTCACTGATCGAAGCCTCGAACCAGAATCGTTTGATTACAAATCCAGATCGCAGAGGAAGACAAGTGTGGACTGTGAGTTCCTCTAGCTTGATGTTAGCCGTGGGAAGGAAGTGACACAATCTGGAAAGTGAACTTTTGCAAATGGTTTATGTTCGATAATGGTTTATGTTTTGCTTCAGAGGCTTAAATTGTCCTTCGGATTGTTTTGGGCTTTCTTTGGGTTCGTGACTTCATGTTGTTTTTTTTTTCGTCTTTTTAAGATTCACTTAAGATGACAAAAAAAAACTCGGTAAAGGGATTCAATCTTTGGTTCTTTGTTTGATTAATCATAGGCTATATGAGAATTTTATTTAAAAATTAACCAATAAATTGAAAATTATCATAGTAGTCAAACTTATTAAAATATATAAGAATTTTATTAAGATATATTTTGTTGATAATCTTTTCTCATCTGTGTTTTTCGTGAGTCCCTGGGAGAGTCGTTCACGGAACGGCTGCTAGTGTACTCATCTTTGCCGTTGGTGTCTCCTGTTTGGTTTTCCCTGCGGCTACAAAGTATTTGCTGCTGCGTCAATCAACTTTGGGTTTGAGCTGTAGCTTTGCGTGGTGATTTCAAGTCATTCAAGCATAGAGTTTTTTTTGGTGCGTGGTGATTGCAGATGTTTATGTCTGTTAGGGTGTTCTCATGGCTCGCTGGTCGCGTGTAGCTCGTGTAAAGGTGTCGGGACGAGGATTAAATAAGTTGTGTTTTCTGCGGTTTCCTCTTTGCCTCTGCTTCTCTTGCTCGACCATCCTTCCTTTATCCTTTCCTTTGGTTGGTTTTAAAATCAGGTTTCTAGTTTGGTCCGCAAAGTTTGTATTTCGTATTTTGCTTTGTATTCTGCGCTGTATCCTACCCTGTATCTCATCGTTTGTGGTTTAATAAAATCTCAGATGATAAAAAAAAAATATATATATTTAGATTTACTCTTTATCTTTAGCCAAAAGGCCGGGAAAGGTGCATCCGCCGTTAGATTTTTATACGGAAGACTTTTTTGCATGCGTCTCTTTCATTGCTTTTTGAAAAATCGTAATATAGATATACAGACAATTCACCACTACTCTTTATTTTTATTTTATAGTATCCAATACAAAAAAAAAAAAAGTGTATATATATATAGTGTGATCTTAAGCCAAGAGATTAGTCATAATGGGACGCTGATGGCAAACCGCTCGTAACGGCACGAGCTTGCGCATAGCCATTCCAGGATTCTCTGTCATATCAATTTCGTCACCGTTGACTTTTTCCCAGTCAAAGCATTGAATCAACGACCCTAAAGCCAACGACACCATCCTCTGTCCCAAAGCCGCACCGGGACACGTCCTTCGTCCGTTCCCAAACACCATAAGCTTATTAGCGTTTGCGGCTGCTTGGTCTTCGAACCGCTCTGGCATGAACCTCTCGGGCTCATCCCACAGCTTCGGGTCTCTGTGGATGGCCCAAGCGTTCACTAGAACGATCGTGCCACGTGGTATGTCGTATCCGCCAATCTCGAGATCTTCAGAAGGAGAACGCGGGACAAGGAGCGGTGCGGCAGGACACAGCCGAAAGGTCTCGAAAACTATGTTTTGGAGATAAGGGAGATTCACGATGTCCGGTTCATCGATCAAACGATCTTGACCAATCTTCTCGTCTATCTCAGCTTTCGACTTCTTCAACACTTCAGGGTTTCTCAACAAATTCGCCATCGCCCATTCTAGCGTCACAGCTGCAGTATCCGTCCCCGCAAGCATCATACTCTATAATATTTACAATCAAATCATCCACAAAATGTTAGTTGATCTATTTACACATCACATATATACATTCAAATCTTCTTTCAGTTATATGCTTGGATTTATAGTCAAAAATTGATTTAACACACAAAATATCAAGGTTTAATTCAAAGAAAAGCATGTTATTATAACACGTAAACGCAAAAGGCAAATGAAGGGGAAAAAAAGAGATGACATTTTATATGATTTATAAGGTTTATATGTATGATGAGAGTACTACTTACGAGCATAAGGCCTTTGATGATGACGTCACTGTAATACTTGGGTTGGTCTTGTTGTAAAGACAACAAATGACTAAGCATGGTGTTGCTCTCTCCATCTCTTCGACAATCGTCGAGCAGTCGCTGCAAGAAAGTGTCCATGGCTTCGCCGAGTGCTTTCACTTTCTTCTCGTAGCCGTGTCCGAACACTTTAAGAATCGGTAGATAATCTCCTGGATGGCTCGCACCACTATTGTCGTTGATCTGCGTCACTAGTTGCTTGAATAGATTTGCTTCTTCCTCGTTGTGAACCTTTTAATTAAAGAAATAATCGTTTGATAAAAATAATTAGTCTAAATAATATTCATATATGCATAAAAAGTAGCTAGGGAACAAATACATAATAGGCACATGCTTGGTAGGTAAATATTTTCTACAAGATCATTAAAAGTGTAAATGATTTAGTGAATTTATTTGTTACTAAACGTTATTTTTCTGCGAAGATTTAAATTAATCAAACAAACCTTGTCTCCGTAGTAGCGTCTCCCTGTGACCATACGGACAATATTATTGAACGTTAAATCGGCAAGAAGAGGTTCAAGCTCAACAACACGGCCATTATAGTCACGTGAGAGTCTAGTGAGCAACCGTTGGATCTCGTCTCTACGGACGGAGAGGAACCCGGTGAGACGGTTAGAGGAAAGGATCTCAAGAGAGCAGATACGGCGGAGATTACGCCAATGGTCGCCATAAGCGGCGGTTCCAATCGTGGTGTAATCGAAGGCGATGTATTTGGCAGTTAGAAAAAGAGGCCGGTTTGTCAAAACGACATCGTTTTGACCAGTGAAGCATTCTCTTACGAGAGGCAAAGAAGAGATCACGACGACCTGGCGAGAGCCGTAACGGAGGGAGAAGATTTCGCCGTATTTTTCTGCGAAGCGGCGGAAGAGGCGGTGTACCGGCGGTTTCACGAGGTGGAGATTGCCGACGATGGGAAACGGAGTTGGTCCTGGCGGGAGATTGAAACGCCTGGTTTTGGATGAGGATAAGAATTTGTAAGCTAATAGAAACAGCACGAGCGGCAATAAAATCAAAACGTAATCCATTTTTGTGTGTGTTTTTGTTGTTGTTTGGTTTTGCCTTTTTAAGCTGAAAAAGGTTTTAGGTGATAAAGGTCGATGGTCTATGTGTTGCCTATATATATTGATTTGGTGAAGGTAAAGGAAACAAATTTAAATAAAGAGTGCATGTTTTGAACTTTGACTCTTGTGTGTTTTTTTCTCCTTTTTTTATTGTATGCGAACGTCAAGCTTTTTTAAGTGATAACCTTGTTTCATACGACTTTTCTTTGACTTTGACTGATTATTATTGTAATGTTTGGTTTATTATGAGGGTCCACTGGAAAAGGGTGGACATATGAGTTCTCCCTGAAAATTTTCAATATATGTTTGGGTTTAATACGAAGCGGGCGGTGGTTTTACTGGTTTTATTAAAAAAAAAAAAAAAAAAAAGGAAACACGTTTGAAGAATCGACCACGATTCGACCAGCAAAGCACGAAAGGTTCACCAAACTTTGACCATTTGTTCTTTAAGGCGATAGACTTGAGAGTGACTGACCTTAAAACTAAATATTTTGAAGGACAGAGAGATAGGGGGAGCCAGGTAACTTCATGAAAGGTACGGTTTGTTTTTAAAATTTTGATAGACGTTATATCGGATGTTCGGGATGCATCTAGCATCAAAGAAACCAGAGATTAGTTTTATTATCTCTTTTAATGTCTTTTAATTTTATAAATCTATAATAAATGTACAAATTTGATATAATTTGGTTTTATATTTTAAATAGATATCTAGAATGAATAGTATTTTGATGTTAATTGGAATTGACGAATTATTTATGATACCGTGATGAAAATTTTATTTTTTTCACATATATTTTATTATGAAATTTAAACACCAAATTATATCAAATATATATATATATATATATATATATATATAGGTGCGATCACTGATCCACTTGCATTAGATTACACTGCCTTTCAAGCTATTAATTACAAAGCCAGGCCCCCCTTTACGACTTCTCAAAATTGGCTGCTCGTTAAGTTTAAAATACAATTATTGGATCGAAGGTGACGACGAATGTTCATTTGTTAACATAGAACAAAATTATTATATATAGGCAAGGAAGTTGACATAAAAATAATAAAATAGAGTATTGTTGTTTAGTAAAGTATATATAAATCTTTCAAAACTGATTTACGTATGTATAATGCAACCGGCTAGCGCCCGCCGCTGTATACCTTGTCAAAACAAAGAAGAAATAATTTTTAATAGCGGGACCATCATATTAAATGGTGGTAATTTACTGGTTGAAGAATTTAATTAAAGTCTGAGTATTTCTACTATATATACTTTCAATTATCTTCAACTATTATAGACGTTTTCAGTAATAATTTTTTTTTTTTTAATGAGTTTTGGTTTAGAATTCTTCCGTTTTTTACAAAGAAAATGACGGAATCATAACATAAATGTATAAAAAAAATTTAAAGAATTGTAAATTTTTATCTTAGAAAAAAATTACTCTGACCGAAAGAAACTATGAAAATACGTCAAAGTGGGATGCTATTTCAATATTGTTGATAAAGTGTTTTTTTTGTAAAGAGATAAGACCGACTCCATAGTTTAATGAAAAAACTATTAGAAAGAATCAGAGAAATCACCTTACCAATAATCCGTGAAAACTTGATAATTGAAAAGAACATGATTTCATATAATGTGAATTAATTATGAGATTTATCACTACAGGAAAAAAAAATCAGCAATAGCTATAGCTACAAAACTTTCTATGCTATAAGCAGAGATAATGTAATAGATTTTAATTTACAATGAAGTTGCAACGGTAACCAACTTGAATTTGGTGGTAACAGTCTGGTTCGGGGTTTCACGCAAATGGGTTAGACGGATCAATAGATTAATTAATTTGTCAATAAATGGGTTAGACGGATCAATAGTATATCCTTATAATTGTTGTTAAACTTAGACGTGGAAAAAGAGATTATAATTTCGCTAATGGTTTTATGTACCAAACTGTCGCAAACTAGTAATAATTAATATTTTAATTTGTATAAAGAAAAAAAACTACGATATAGACACAGTTTATTTTCTTCTTTATTTTATTTTTTTTGACGAACGATGATTTAATTAAAATAGAGGTTAGCCTTCACTAAGGAAGGATACATCAAAGCTAAAAAGAGCTGAGTTTGCCAAAGCCACAACCAAAATATTGGTCGAGCAAGAAAACAAGCTAAAATAATCGGCATACGAACCGAAATATAGATAAACCAGCATCAGATGCACATAATCAACAAAACCTGAAACAGCATCTTCGACTACAAACGCTATAATCGCATCTTGGATAGTCCAACCGAATCCACATTAGAGAGTATGAATACACCAATCAGCAACATGGAGCTGTCACTGTAAGCCTGTGATGATAATGCAACATGGAGGTACTCAAATTGACCCGCCATCTTAAGTTGCCTATTGTGAGGCTGTGAGCCACATTTAAGGTTTTTTTTTCTATGTATTATTCAAAGGTCTCGTTATCATGCATGTCCCAAACTCTATGGTGGTAATTGGTAAACTCTTGCTTGATTTCAACTATTGCGGTCAAATCACTTATATTATTTTATTAATTTTGGAAAAAGGTTAGGTCAAAATGTAGAATAATGGGATGATGTGTCATGAAAAGGATAAATTTAAAAAAAAATTATTTTTTTTAGAAAGGGCTGATTAAAATTAAAAAAAAAAAATTACCCACGATGGAAAACTGCATATGAATTGTAAAATCTAAGCCAAAATTTAAAACGTGTTTATTTTTTTTTCCATTAATTATCATTTTTAATGATTATTGCACCTAATAAGTTATAAATACGAATAAAATATTTCTGTCGAAGTTGGTAAAAGATTTTGAGATAGTGACTAAAATCATTTATATAAGAAAATGTGAGGAGGTTGGTGGTCAGGAAAATGTGAGGCAAGTCATGTTATCTGACCACATATCAACATCTGTGTATCTATCCGTATTTAACGGGAATATCCAATTTATTGATAATTTGTGGTGTATATGATGAGAGCAAATTTTCTCTCCTTTCTTTCGTGTGTGGTTAAAATTAAATGTACAATTCATTAATTCGTTATGGATTAGCAAATATTGATTCATTAGATAATTCATTAGCAAATGGAGTATTGATTTCTAAAAAAAAAAACAAGATGACATTAACACATCTCATTAAATATTTGCACTTCTTCAACAATTCTAATTTTATTTTTAATCACTAATTTCGAAATAACAGATGCATCATCAAATGTGGTACATGTTTATTTATTTTTAAGTTTCAAATATTCGGTCCATAATTTCTCTTGCTATCCAAAATCAAACTTTAGATAATTTAATTTAAAGATTATTTTTCCGTCTCAAAAGAAATTTAACCCAAAATACAAAAAAAAACTAACATTTTTGTACTACTATTAAGACCATCATTCATTTGGTAAATGTCCAGATATCTCATGCCATATTTTCGAATCACTGGCTTCAAAATAAAAAAATGCATGTGTGCAACTTTATCAGCGTACTTATTCGATGTTGATGTCGGACTTTACACTTGAGAAATGTCCATAAAAGCAGAAGATATAAGGAAGAAGAGACCATTTTGATTATTCGATCGTTCGCTAAGAACCACATCTTTCATTTCTGATTTTTTTACACTTATGCAATGCTTAATTTTTAATATACTATGCAAATCTAAAAAATATATCATTTTATATATTTATCCAAAATTATAAAAATTATTAATATAAAAAATACCACAATTAAAACTTTATAAAACAATTAAATTTCAAATAAACAATTCACTTTTAAACGGTTTGTAGGAGAAGAAAAAAACTAGTAAAAATAAAATTATATAGTTGAAATATGGTTTTCTTTATATTTTTACCTACAAAATCATTAATTAAAGTTACCTAATCGAATTTTTCAACCATAGCTATCTCAACCGATAACTAATAGAATTTAATAAGTAATCAATATATTTGTTACTAAAAATCTCATAAACATTGTTAACAAAAGCCTATAAATGTTACTATTATTAAAAAAAATTGAATGTTGTTTACATATAACATTAATAAAAAAAAGCCTAATACGAAAAAATCTAATAAAAAATATATATTTTTATACTTATTAGATATTCTAATGAGAAAATTTGGTGAATAACAAAAAAAAAAAACTTTTTTTAATCAACTAAGAAGATTTCATTAAACGCCCCAATGGGCTTGCGTTCAACACATTACAGCCGAGGTGAAGTGCTTGTTTAGCGAGTGAATCTGCAAAGGTATTTTGCAGTTCTTGGTACAAAATAAAAATTGATAGATTCAAAGGAGAAAAAAAGATGTTTGATGTCAAAGAGCATTCCGTAGATCTCCTTGAGATATTTGTCGAAATTGATTGCTCCGATTACAACTTGAGAATCAGAATAAATTTTTCTCAACGCAAGCCCATTGGGCCTTTAATGAAGTCTTTTTGATAAAAGAACAAAAAAAAAACTATAATCTACAAACTAACCATTTTTTCTCTCTATCTCTTTCTATCTCTCTCCACAAAATTGGTTAGTTTATGAAATAGAGTTTTTAATCGCCTTACTCTAATCCCTTGTTCCCCTCGTCTATGCTATGGGCCTCCTACACTTATGTTCATTTATTAATAAATCTTTTTTTTTTTTGTCTTTTGGACAACTAATTAATAAATCTCTTCTTCTTCTGTTCTTAACTCTTAATCACGTCGATATCATCTTAACCCCATTACGAATCTCGCATCCACATACGCTAACATTCACGTTTAGTTTCACTAGTCCAACGAATATAAAGGAATCATTGATTCAACTCAGTGGTTCACAGGTGGTAGTTCAGTTCAAGAATTTAACAACCTGATCGAATATGCAATGAACATAAATTTATAAAGAAATGCAACTAAACTTCTGTTTACAATATTTGAAATAAACACAAAAACTTAAATAAAAATAAACAGTTTGAGGATATATTGGTATCATCCTGTCGATCTATCCTTTGTAAATTCATAATTATAACGTAACTACGCCAATACTCATTTTTGTTATATACTTATATACTAGTCACACAAATAGTATTAACTCCATATATACATCCGTTCCCGTGGACACTCTAATATTCACACCAATTAATATCTGACTGATGAGCGATATGAGAAAAACAATTGTAACATTTTCTACCCAATCATAAATTAATTGAGTGTTCTACTCAATGTTCTAAACTTTTAATGATTACATTTTTATGATTTTTGTTGTTCTTGGTTTTGTTTAAAGATGAATCTTGGATTCTAATAATCCTTGCAAAATACTCTTTCAGTTTCAAAAAAAGTGTCACTTTGACACATTTCACATAAATTAAGAAAATTATTAAAAATTATGTTTTATCCTTTGTTCACACATTAAATAAAATTATTTCTCTAATTACTACATTAAATTAGTAGTGTCAAAACTGAATTTTTATTTAAAATTTTGCATTAAAAATATAAAACAATACTCTTTGTGAAACGAAAATAAAATCTTAAAACGACACATTTTATAAAACGGAGGAAGTATAATTTAAAACAGAGAAATTTGGCAGAGTAAATTCAACAATATAACAATGTCTGTCTACTGTTGTATATGATTGTATCCTTCTCTTTCTCAATATCCAATTAATATTTTTTCAGGAAATGAACATCCAACGTGAAACTACGTCGTTTGCGTAGGACCAAACCAAACCCATTATCAGCTCAAAACCAATCCAAGATTCACAGCTACACGACAAAGAATACAAATTGATTCGATTTGTCGAAAGAAAAAAAAAAGCGACAAAAGTTTTACAATTTTAATCGTATTCTTCGGTTTTCTCATTGCTTGTCTGTTTGTAAGAAATTAAGAATCGAAGATTGGATGAAGGAAAAGCGTCGTATAAAACATGGCGATTTCTGAAGAAATCCAGAGAGCGAAAACGCAGGACCCATGCGCCTCGCCGTCCGGAGATCACCGGTTCGAGAAGCTTCGCGGCGTCCGATGGCGAATAAACCTCGGAATTCTGCCGTCTTCTCCTTCCTCCACCATCGACGAGCTTCGCAGAGTAACCGCTGATTCTAGAAGAAGGTTTTGACTTCCCCCTACATTTTCACCATTTATTATTAGTTTAGAAGAGCGATTGAAGATTTTGTTTTTTTAGGGTTTGCGTTCCTTCGCAATTCGGTTATCTCCAGATTCAGGCTCAGATCAATTTCATGGAAACAAAATTGGAGATTCGTAGCTTCTCAGGAAAAAATAAAATAAAAGCTTTGATTTTTATATGTTGTTTCTTAGGTATGCTGCTTTGAGAAGACGACTCTTAATTGATCCACATTTGCCCAAGAAAGGAATCAATTCTCCAGATCTAACGATTGATAATCCTTTATCCCAAAATCCTGGTAAAGCCAAAAACAAACAATACTTCTCACCGAGAGACATTCAATTGCAACTTTCTCCGATGTAGTAAATATATATAAAAGTATCTGGTTTGTGTAGACAGTACTTGGGGAAGATTCTTCCGTAACGCAGAGCTGGAGAAAACACTCGATCAAGATCTTTCACGGTTGTATCCAGAACATGGAAGTTACTTTCAGTCCTCTGGGTGTCAAGGGATGCTAAGACGGATACTTCTCTTGTGGTGTCTCAAGCATCCTGAGATTGGTTATAGACAAGGTTCGATAGATACTTTTGATTTGAGGATGGTATAATCTTGATTTGTCGAAATATGTTTTTTTGTAGTTATTAAAAGCTGCTTTCGATTTTTGGCTTTTTAGGGATGCATGAATTATTGGCTCCTTTGCTTTACGTTCTTCAAGTGGATGTGCAATATCTTACGGGAGTGAGATCAAACTATGAAGACCAGTTCATTGATTTGTTCGACGAACTAGCGTTTCAAGAACGCGACTCTGCAGCCTACGACTTCGATATCAAAAAGGTGTTGGATGATTCCATGGAAGAAGAAGAAGAAGATGGAAATGGTCCACCGTTTGGAAACACCAAGAAGAAAAAACCGAAGCGTTTCGATGAACTCGACGCCGAGACGCAGACCGCGGTTCTGCTGAGCGATGCGTACGGAGCGGAAGGCGAGCTTGGAATCGTCCTCTCCGAGAAATTCATGGAGCACGACGCCTACTCGATGTTTGATGCTCTCATGTACGGCGGGTCTTCCTCCCTCGGCTCGGTCTCCGTGGCGAATTTCTTCGTGTATTCGGCTCCAAACGATTCAGTCACGGGACTGCCTCCTGTGATTGAAGCTTCCGCGGCACTGTATCACTTGCTGTCTCTAGTCGACGCTTCTCTTCACAGCCATCTAGTCGAGCTCGGTGTTGAACCGCAGTACTTCGGGCTCCGTTGGTTACGGGTTCTGTTCGGGAGGGAGTTTCCGCTGAACAATCTCTTGATCGTGTGGGATGAGATATTTTCCGCTGACAACTCCGAGGTAGCAGAGACAGGCGTCGAGGCTGGTCTAGGTTTTGAATTCAGGATCCTTAGCTCTCCCCGGGGAGCTCTGGTCGCGGGAATGGCGGTTTCGATGATACTCTATCTGAGATCGTCGCTGCTAGCGACCGAGAACGCGACTTCTTCTCTCAAGAGGCTACTGAATTTTCCAGAGGACATCGATCTGAGTAAAGTGATCGAGAAGGCGAAGTCGTTGCAGTCTCTTGCTCTGGAGATCAACGCTCGTCGTCGTGATTTAGTTCCGAGAAAACCGACGACGACGAGAGGTCACAGCTTATCGGTTGATTCGATCTCGCTTGGTTCTTCTTCCCCTGTGGGAATAGTTCCCGAGAGCTACTGGGAAGAGAAGTGGAGAGTTTTGAACAGCGCGGAGGAAGAAGAGGAGCGGAAGAAAAAAGCAGCGTTGTTGTTGCAGAGACCGAAAGCCGGGAAGAAGAGCTGGTCGGAGAGAGTGAAGCTTAGGCTTTCGAGGACAGAATCAGATCCGTCTCCCGCCGAAGCGAATAGAAGCGGAGACAAGCCGCCTATGAGACGTAGTTTGCTTGATGATTTATCCAGGCAGCTAGGTGAAAAAGAGAGTCACGACACTCCCGAGCTCCCGAACACGGATACCGACGTCGAACGCTCATCTACGGTATCTGATTCACCGAGCGTGGATTATGAGGATAACAGTTCCGGTAAATGCAAAACCGAGAATCGCCACGCGGATTTGCCTCTTCCGGCTCCTGAGAATGAGTCGGAGGCGAAATCAGGGGCGAATATCTTCAGGGATAGGAAGATTCTTTCGGGTAAGTTCCAGAGGCTATGGAGGTTAGGTAGAAACTTTTCCGGCGAGGAAAGTTCTGAGACGAAAGAAGCTGAGCCGATAGATACTGAAGAAGGAAAGACCGATTCAGATTCAACCGTAGGTAATGGAGTTGCGTTAAAGAATACAGGACGGTCCATGCTTGAACATATTAAGGTGAAATTCCTCGGTTCGAAAATGATGGATTTGATTATTATGAACCAAATCAAACATGGTTAACCCCTTTTAATGTTTCGGTATCAGGTGATAGAGTCGGTGTTGGAGCTAAGTTCGCCGGAAAATATGACTGAAAATGGAAGACTAACAGTTGAGGAAGCTCTAAGAGAACTTCGTAGACTTGGAAATATGTTGTCGGAAATGTAAAGTTTATTTAAGACTTGGCTTACATAATTTCAAATTTGTAATCTGAATATTCGTTTGTTTTTTTGTATGTGTGTGTGTGTGAGAGAGAGCGTGTAATTGTAATGTATATATGAGAAATTTAGAAGAGGGGTTCTCTTTTTCTCCTGTTAGCAGAGTGACAGAATAAGAAATTCTAGGTATCTTGTAGCACAAGGGATCTGAACTTCTTTGGACTTCGTTTACCCTAACGGGTTTTCAACGGTTCTTGATGTCAAGAGAAGTCAAGGGTGCGTTAAATTATAAACTTCCCTCCATTTTTTGGGTACCTGACCGTTGATTCTTCCGTCCAAATAAATTCAATACAAAAGGACATACGAGTCTTCAGGATTACAAATAAATATTGGGGGTAATTTTATTTTCTGTACAGTTAAATAAATTAGGATACTCCTTCTAACTTTTTTGGTTTTTATTTCTAAATATTTCAAAAAATGACTAGTGAGAAAAATAAAATTATAAGGTATATATATTAAGCTGAAATAAATATTAAAATTAAGGGAGAAATAGAAGAAAAATCCCAACAATGTAGAAGAAGAGTCTTATACTAGAAAAGAATGAAAGAAAAAAATAACCTGAATTAAATCGAAGTTAAAAAAAAAAAAAAAGACGAGACAAGTTATTGAGATGACCTTTCCTAAAGGAGCATATGATGATGGTTGTGTTGCTGCTGAGTAGAAGATGAAGGAGGAGCTGGGAGAGCGAGGAAGTCACCAAAAGGATTAGGAGAAGAAGAAGAAGAAGGATTCGATGAGAAGTGATGTTGATGGTGATAAGGTGAATAGTTGTTGTTGTTATATGGATTTTGATTATTCATCATCATCATTTGTTGCTGTTGCATTGCCATTTGAACATTGGTTGGTGGAGCCATGTTATTAGACATTGCGAAAGGATCTTGTTGATGCATCCCGAACGGGTTCGGGTTCGATGAGGCTGGTTCTCCGGCTGTAGCCGTGGCTCCAAATCCGTAACCAGCATTGGTTAGTTGGATCTGTCTCCTTGCTGTATCGTCTTCGTAGAGACTGTCTAGCAGAAGGTTGTCAAATCCTCCGCCCTATAAACAAAATACACTATATGAGTTAGAAATAGAAAGTTTTCATCAGTTGAGTTTAAATTCGGATGAGAGAGACTTACGAGTTTTGTTGCTATTACGGGACGATGATTGTTGTTATTGTTGTTGTTGTTGTTCTGTGGTGTGACTAGTGCAAGCTCCCAACCACTTCCTCCAGCTTCTATTAAGCTTAGACTATTAGATGGGCCTGAAGTTTCTTGTCCTGCAGAGAAAATGTTCATCAGTTTATAGTAATGTTTGAAAAAGTATAGATTTTACTAAATGGGTAGGGGTTTTTTTTTGTCTCTGCCTGGTGGATAGATCGCGAGTGCAAATGCGTTGGCTTGCTCTATCTCTGCGGCTTTTGGGTTTATTTCATTGAGCCCCTGCACCAATCCAAGGTAAAGAGGGTCACTGACTCACTGAGTTATGAGGTTAAGTTACAATGTGTAGAGATGAAGAAGAAGAAGAAGAAGAAGACTTACCAGTAAGTCATCAGTGTCTATCAGTGGTGACGGTTTAGCTTCTTCCTCTTCTTTCTCCTCTTTAGGCTCTTCTTCCTCATCTTCGATAAGCGGCTGATCACTTTCGGTGTTTTCATTCTGATTTTCTTCTTCTGCAGGTTCTTCAGGCTGTTCTTCTTCCTGTGGTTCTTCTTCCTCCTCTTTTTCCTGATACTCCTGTTAAGACAAACAGAACAAAATGTTAAAGTCCCTTGAAGACGTTGGTCAACAACATTAAACTAAAGCAAGAATATGAGATGAAATTCATTTCTTACCAGTTTCTTCTGTACAGAACCACTCTGAGGCGCTTCTTTAATGTACTCTTCCATTGTCGCAAGAAACGATGGAGGAGGCTGAAACCGGTTTTCAGATAAGTGAGAAGTGATTTTTCAACATGTATATATAAACACGATCCCAAAAGCTAAGAACCAAACCTGTCTTAAGGTTGGGAACTGAAAGTTCCTTGCTAGCTCTAGCCCTTTGCAGTAATCATAAAACTCAGCCAGATTTTCAGCCTATACAAAGAAAATAAACTTAATATATGCCGAAAAAAACGTAGGAATCAAATGAAATAAGCCTAGTTGCTTCACCTGTTGACCAGCCCGTTTGTATATGTTTAGAGCTTTAACTGCGTCATGTCTTGTCATCTCAAAGAACTACAGTGACAAAGAGACATATACAATCTTTTGAATATAGAAAGAGCAGAGCAAACCAAAAAGCAGGAAATGAAACTTTTTTTCTTTTAACAAACCATGTCTACAAGATTAATGATTCCATCATTGATGGCACAATAGATTTTGAAGCTTTCTTTAAGCACCAATGCAAGAGCATACTGGACTAGATAGTTGCTATAAGCTGCTCCTTCAGGCTGCAAAACTGAAAACACATAAGAAGAAATCTTCTCCAACGCAAAAAAAAAAAAAAAAAAAAAAAGGAACAAAAAGTGTAGAAATTCGTTTTTGAGTTTGCATATAACTTTACTTGACATCCGACAAGCCGGTAAAGAAGCTGTTGCAACGCAGGTAGCTGTTCTAACAGATCTTCGCCAGACAACATCCTTGTCCTATGCGTCTACATAAGAATTGAAACACAAAAGGTTTATGGTTTAGACAAACACAAATATTGTCTGTTTGTTTCTTCATGATGAGAGGAGAAGTCAGGACAAACCTTGGAAGCTGCACCTGAGGCTTTAGGCAAACGCTCTGCCTCGATGTCATACTTTAAAACACGATAACACTCAAGCCGCTCTTCTAGAAAGAGCGCGTATGTTCTAACCCAAGCAGAGCAATCCCAAGCTGCAACAAAGAGGATATGATAAGTGATAAGTGAGGTATATACCAAAACGAGATCATGAAACAAATGTATAGAGAGAATCATTGATTCACCAAGAGGACTTGTGTCGTCTTTGAAGTTGGAAATCCTGAGTATATGTCTCCTGTGTGAGTAATTTAGAAGCTCTTCTCTAAATGTGGGATCGCCTTCTCTTAATGTTCTGTGAATCACTATTAACACCTTCATTGCTACCTGTTTGTTTGTCTGTCAGATTATACAAGAAAAAAAATTCGATTTCAAAAACATTCAGAAATTTAAAAGGAAGAAAACTTACAACCCAGTTGCGAGTTTTGGATAATCTCTTTGACAATGCATGAATGCAGTATGCTACATCTGCTCTTGGTTGTATTACAGATGTCGCCGAGAATATTTCTGCAGAAAGTCGTCGTTATAACAATAATTCTCTGAATCATATCCAATTTTTCAGGATTTG
Source organism: Alliaria petiolata (assembly GCA_020283515.1). NCBI lineage: Eukaryota > Viridiplantae > Streptophyta > Magnoliopsida > Brassicales > Brassicaceae > Alliaria > Alliaria petiolata. The sequence continues at coordinate 324,601 of JAHZTW010000003.1, read as the reverse complement.
ATTTCGTCGAAAACTTACTACGAACGTGACGTTCTTTAGGAGGAGATTCGACATGATTCGTCGCCTTGACAATCGCAATATCTAAATCCTATAACGATCCAGAATTTTTTTTAAAAAAAAAAAAAAAACATGCATCGATCATTAATTTCAAAAATGCAGAATCCGAATTTTTGGAATTTCGAAAGAAAGAAAAAAAATGCAAATGCTGATTCAAGAGATGAGGATCCGAATCAGACCTTGAATTCGCTGTTAACCTTAGCGAGGCCGACGGTGGTGGAATCCTTGAGCGCTCCATAGGCTTTTCGGAAGCTCGTGAACGTTCCCATCGAGCCACACTTTTTATTTTATTTTTTCTAAATCAACGTCTCTGAAATTCGAAATCTATGGGGAAATTTCTGGGATATTATATAATGAATGAAGTTTTCCGATTGAGATCTGAGTTTTCTGATGAAGAAGAAGATCCGGTAATGATGTGATCGGGCGAAGAGAAATTGAAGAAAGAGAGAAGATGATAGATATTTTTTTTTCTTTGTGGTTTAATGGCGCATGGCTGTACAATAAACAGACTTTCTTCTTCCTCACCCTCAAAACGTGCGTAACAGAATATTAACGATCTGGATAATTTCCTTTTTCCTTTTTTATTATTAATAATTCATTGGTTAATTGTTCAAAAATAATAATAATAATAATAATTCATTGGTTAATCAATTTTTTTAAATGGTGTTTATTTTAATGTTCCGCGATATATATTAATGTACTTCATCGGACGGTTCAGATAACAGTATAAAGGGATCCCACGGTGGTCAATCCACAACAGGCCTTCTCCCATAATATACGTACATTTTTAAATGGTGTCTAAATGTAGTCTTCACTTCTAATATATTGTTTGTTTGTCTCTAGTTAAAGATACTTGTCATTTGCGTACATGAAAGGAGACATGAAAAAATGCATTGTGTTTTTTTTTTTAACATTCCATGATCAAGCACTATAACATGCTTTGTTTTTGGTTCAATCCTTATTGTTCTAATAATTGTAACCAAAACATATAAAACCCAAATGGAGGGTTCCCGATCAAGCATTGTAACAATGTGATTTGCTTTTGCAATCATCCGTATTATGTGTATAAAACCCACATTGTTACAAAAAGTTGTAACAATGGACATGGTGTTTTTTTTACAATTTTTTGGGTTTTATATGTTTTGGTTACAATTACAACACAATATTCATGTTCCATGTTTCGTTGATGAGTGCTAAACCACGATTGATCATTGCATGCTTTGTTTTTGGTTTTTTTATTTTTATCAACTAAAGTCTAAACATTTAGTTAAAACGAGATTAGCTCATACTTGTTACCCAATCGGGAGGAGAATGTAGGTTGCAAAAATAAGACCACCGGTGTATGCTTCGTTGCAAACAACTTATTTCTTCGATTTTAATGTTGTCTGTTCAATTATTCATTATTTCATTTTATAATGATTTTTAAAACGTATATTAGTCTCTTCTTTTGCTTGATAGAATCAACAATGGATAGCTTTGACCACGAATAGAATCGGATTCAAGAGCCTACCTAACCTAATCACACGTTTACAACAAAGGAAGCACCACGACAATATAGACGAAGTCAAAATAACATTTTCAAACCTTTTCTTCAATTTGAGCTTTTATATCAACATATATAAGACAATGTCTTTGTTTTCGTCCCATTATTGATATTGACAATAGAAACATCCACTCGAATTAATAAGAAAAACGACAAAAGTTTCGCAGAGGTCATTATGTTGACTGCTAAGTTGCTAACTTAACACTAGTTAGACCGTCTTATTATTATTGTTTCAAGAGACCAATGGAATTATTCAAAGATATATATTTTACAACTCGTGGAAAAGAAAAAGGTTTACACTACTTATTTATAAATTAGATTAGGCCTCCCGCAAAGTTTGTAATTTATAATATTTTACAACTCGTGAAAAAACATATAAAAAATTAAAATCAAATCATCCCTTAAAAAAAAATTATAATGTAATGTTTTACCCTTTTGTTTCTCATCATTAATTTTCTTTGATTAGTTACAAATACAGTGTTTATTTTTTTGTTTTAATATATTTTATCTATTTTGTTATTCATTTTTCAGTTACGATTTACGTTTACAATTTGCTTCATTTGTGCTTATATTTTGCTCAATTTTTCTTTACAATTATTCATTTTTGTTCCTATTTTTTTTACTCAATTCTTTTATATTTATTTTGTTCATTCCTATTTTTTTATTTCTATTTTTTTATCAAGCAGTTATTATTTTGTTATTTATTTTTCAGTTACGATTTACGTTTACAATTTGATTCATTTGTGCTTATATTTTGCTCAATTTGTTTTTACAATTATTCATTTGTGTTCCTACTTTTTATTACTCAATTCTTTTACATTTATTTTGTTCATTCCTATTTTTTATTTTTATTTTTATCAAACGGTTATTATTTGAAAAATTGAATGTTTTCTTGTTAAAAGTTAGTGATAAAATACTATAAAATAAATCAGGATCATGCAGAGGAAGAGCATCTAGCTCTCGCTCTCCTCATGCTCGCAAAAGAACCGTCACCGCCGCATCAAAAATTGACGAAGCTCTACACTTGTACTATTGGGGGAAAGTATTTTTGTCGCCTTAGGCGTTAGGCGGCTATAAAACAGCTCACCGATCCAAACCCCGACGATTTTTCAACCGACGTTCTGAGCATCGCCTCCTCTGATTCCAATACCGTCGTTCAAAAGTATATTTGAAAGTATTTTTGTCGCCTCAGGCATTAGGCAGCCACCATTTGTTTTTTAAAACATATTTTAATTTATATTTATAAATTAGTACATTATTCTTTTATACACATATTCCAACATAATCAAAACATCTTCTATAATTTATCATATATATATATATATATATCTCTCTTTTTTCCTTGTTCTAAATTAAAGATAAATTTTATGTCTTATATATAAACTTATACATATAATATTATATTCATTTATATATATTATGTCTTACATACTTATATATATATATATAATAGTATAGAAATTAAAATGTGTTTTAAAAATATGTTTTATTCATAGCAATTATTTTTTGTGTTTTAAAGAATTGTTATGAATAATTACCGTTTAAAAAAACATACACTATTTTTCCGAGGATCACTTCCATTTGTGAAAGTATTTTACATTTTTTTACTTTAAAATATTTAACTTGCACGACTTTATGTGTTTTTTGTTGTTGTAATCGTGCTATAGTCTTACTTCGTTATAGTCTTATTAGATAGAGTATTGCATGATTACAACAAAGTAAGACTATAACACGAATCGTTGAACCGGATTGTGTTAAATAGCTGTTACGAATCTTTCGAGATCGACGAAGCAGTGGCTTGCCAATCCCATACCATAGCGTAGATAATCGAAGCCATACCATAGTGAGTATTCGAATCACTAAATTTTTGATAGTCGAGGGTAAAATTGTAAAAAAAAACACTTAAAAAGGTTGATTTGCAACACAAAAAAAATCCAAACTTTAAAGGTATTCGAATGTGCGCATAATAATGTATAGAAAATTGCAAAAACGCTATGTTCCGTAGAAGGTGGGAGAGGAAATGAATGACCATTGAAAAAACATTCCCATTTGTTTTTATTCCTCCTTATTTTAATGTAGAACCGAATAAAATAAAAAGGCCCACCATTTCAAAGTCCATAATAATAGACACATTTTGCAATTACATCTCTTAAGGAATATAAATACCAAAAGGAGACGGTCACGTTTCGGTCAACGTATAACTGTGATCTCTTTCTCTTCCTCTCTGCATTTTTCTTCGCCTTCCTCGAATCTCAAATCCGTTAAATCTTTCCAGGTGCGTTAGGGCTTGGAAAAAAAATAAAAATCGAGAGGTATGGGAAACGGAAACTCAAGGGAAGCGAAGGAATCGCGACGGTCAAGGCTGCGGCAGAAGCTACAGAGGTTTCGCAGTCACCGTCATCTACGTAGCCGCTGCTCCCGAAACGCGGATCAGAGAGCTGTGACCGCCGAGGATTTCTCCGGCATTGCGCTTCTCACTCTCGTAGGCGTACGATTCGTTCGTCTTACGATTTGATTTTTTTTTTTTTTTTGCGTGTATTTTCGTTATAGTGCGCTTAGTCATGATGTGATTGGTTTAGTTCTCTGTTTCTGGCTTTTATATTCTTTAGGCGGATATGAAGTTTAAAGACAAGTGGCTCGCTTGTGTTTCTTTCGGGGAACAGACATTCAGAACAGAAGTCTCAGATACGTAAGTCCGATACTCAAATCTTTTGTATTCGAATCTGTGGCTTTTTAAGACTTATTGATAACTCTTTTTTTTTTTTTTCAGTACGGAGAAACCAATTTGGAACTCGGTAAGTGGATCGAAACCATGTGTGACTCTAAGCGTCTTTCGAATACTTTTGATTCTAATAATTAAAGGTTAGTGTGTTTCTCTGTAAATAGGAAAAGAAGCTTCTCTTGGAGAAAAACGGACCAAGTCTCGTTAGGGTCTCAGTATTCGAGGTTCGTATTATTCAGATTCTGAGTTTAGTCATGATATTGCTTCTTTGATTAGTAGCTAAGTTTAAAAAAAAAAAAAACAAGGATCATCCTTTTTCTTGTTGCAGACCAATAGGCTCTCGAGGAACAAGATCGTCGGTTATTGCGAGCTTGATATATTCGATTTTGTAGTGCAGGTAAGCAGTTTGAATCTTCCTTTTGTATATGTTTAATTATAAAGATACAGTTGCATGTAGTAGATGTTGGCAATGGTAAAATAGATGAGAAGATTATTTTTTCTCCCTTGCTTATTTGATTTCTTCGGTGTGATATAGGAACTTGACTCGGCGTGTAAGTCATTTGACTTGTTAGATCCCGCATCATCCAAAGTTGTTGGCAGCATTTTCCTCTCATGCGCTATTGAGGTACACATTAAGGGGGAAAAAGACAATAATCGAGAAAAAGACAGGAGCAATGGTGGTGTCTGATATTTGGTTACTGAATATTTGCAGGATCCTGTTGAAACCGAGAAGCGGTTTGCAAAGCGTATCTTGTCCGTAGTGGTATGCTTTCACTTAAATATTCCATTCTTGAGTTCATATGACGCTCTTGTGCGTATATATATATTCTGAAGCAATGCTTCTTTCCATTGAAGAAAACTTCTGTAGATTGTTTTTATAAATAAAAAAAATTTGATGGTTGGAGTTCTCTGACAAAGTGCAGGACTACAATGAAGATGGACAACTCTCGTTTTCGGAGTTCTCTGATCTAATTCGTGCATTCGGGAATCTAGTGGCTGCTAAAAAGGTTCGGCTTTAAGCATCGTTTTCAGAGTTTTTCCTCTCATTTGCAAATGTCTCTTTGAAAGTCTCTCTCAAGTATGATAAAGCTGTGGTGCTGAGCAGATCGAGATGCTAGATTGCTGCATTTCGGCTGAAGGTGGACTTGATGTGTTTCAATGACTTATTAAACAGAAAGAGGAGTTGTTCAGAGCTGCTGACCTGAATGGCGACGGTGTTGTGACTATTGAAGAGTTAGCTGCGCTTCTTGCTCTTCAGCAAGAAAAGTAATGGCCAATGTGATTCACTTCATCATTTTCTTCATGTTTTTCATTAACAAGTCAGTTTTCTTAATTTTGATTTCTGTCTAATGCAGGGAACCGATTATAAATAACTGCCCGGTGTGTGGTGAGGCTCTTCAACTCTCTGACAAGCTCAACGCCATGATCCATATGACTCTCTGTTTCGACGAAGGAACTGGTAATCAAGTGATGACCGGAGGGTTTCTGACTGATAGGCAAGCTTCATATGGGTGAGAAATCCTCTTTCTATTAAACCTTAATAATCATCAGACAGTTAAATAAACGCTTTTATATTTTCATCGTTTTTGTTCAGATGGATGTTCAAACTAAGTGAATGGACACACTTATCAACTTATGACGTTGGTTTGAATACTGGTTCAAGTGCTTCACATATTGTGGTATTCTTTTCTTCAAAGTTTTTTTGTTTATTCATATGAGCATTTGAACAGATGTATTTCCACTTTAATAACGGTTTTTTTCTTGGTGTTTTGCTTCTTGCTTTAGGTGATTGACCGGAAGACTAAGAGGCTCGTGGAAGAGTTGATCGACTCAAAGATTGTTCTGTCCATGAGAGCTATTTACCAGTCAAAGATTGGGCTGCGACTTATGGATCAAGGTAAGCTAATTAGGGCCATTTCTAACGTATGTGATAAGCTATTGTATTGTCACTACACCGTTTCGTTGTGCCTAAAAGCTTCACGTCCTCTCCACGACGCCATTTCTAACAAATCGTAATTTTTGCATGCTTTGATTGATCTTCTTGATCCAGGGGCAAAGGAGATTCTGCAGAGACTTTCTGAGAAGCAGGGGAAGAAAATGAACTCAGTTGAATCCGCCCAAAAAATACCAGGCTTTCTCGAGTTCTTTAAGGCATGGAGAGTTACTATTCCATTAAGCTATAATGCGTTTGCTTGGTTTTTGGGTTTGGAAATAAGATTTTTGTCTGTTTCAGGATCAAATAAACATGGCTGAGGTCAAGTATCCTCTGCAGCACTTTAAGGTATGCAAAGGATCTGATTTATAGCCACAACAGTATATTCAAATGTGTCTACTTCTTAGAGTAAGAAGTATGAGTTTCCTATGAAAGCCATATTAGCAAAGTGGATTAAGTATAAATTGAAGTAATATTAGTGTTATGCTCTTGGTGGATTGAATTATTTGTGAACTTGTGTACATTTTATTAAGCTGAAGATTTTTTTTTACATGCAGACGTTCAATGAATTTTTCACCAGGGAGTTGAAAGCTGGTGCAAGACCAATTGCATACATGAATCGTGATGATGTTGCTGTATGTGCCGCTGATTGTCGATTAATGGCATTCCAGTCGGTGGAGGATAGCACCCGATTCTGGATCAAGGTAGTATAATGGTTTCTAGAGTAGCTTTAACTATATGTTATGCAAGATTAGAGGACTCTCATGTAACTGATTCGTTTGGAACATCCTAACTTGTTTTGCAATGATTCTGCATTGAAAGGGAAGGAAGTTTTCAATTAGAGGTCTCCTTGGGAAGAGTGTGAATCCAAATGCCTTCATCGATGGATCTTTGGTGATATTTCGGCTAGCACCACAGGTACAACGAGACTAGATATTTCCTATTGAAATACGATTAATAGGTTTAAAACACTACACAGCCGTTTTTTTTTGTTCTCGGTTACATTTCTTGGCAAACGCTTCTCTTCTCGGTTACAGGATTATCATCGCTTTCATGTCCCTGTCTCTGGAGTCATTGAAAAGTTTGTGGATGTTTCTGGAAGCTTATATACGGTATGTAGTTATTCATCGGTTCCCATCATCTCTATTATGCTTCGTTATGAGAATCACTTTTGTAATTTCCTATTTGGTCATTTACCTCTCCTTCTCAGGTTAACCCGATAGCGGTCAATAGCAAGTACTGCAATGTATTCACAGAGAATAAACGAACCGTGGCAATTGTATCGACAGCAGAGTTTGGAAAGGTTCGTCGTGCTCACTAAGCTTTCTTGTCTTGATATATATGGCTTAGAAATAAGATGACTATAAATTACTAATGGTTGAACATGTGGGGTACGTAGTGTTGGATTCCGAAGCTGTAACGAGTTGTAATAAATTCTAGAAAGCCAATATGTACGAACGAATGGGAATAACAAATTTATACAACATATAACTTCAAGGTCAAACTAATAATGAAACCTGTAACAGGTTGCTTTTGTTGCGATCGGTGCAACAATGGTTGGTAGCATCAGTTTTGTCAGAAAGGAAGGGGACCATTTGAAGAAAGGGGACGAAGTAAGCAGTTTCGACTTTTATCAAGAAACTAACACTTGGAAGAAAAATATATATCTTCTAACCTCATCTTTAACTTGCAGCTTGGTTATTTTTCTTTTGGTGGAAGCACCGTTATATGCGTCTTCGAAAAGGTTAGTCGTAAATAATAATACATTCACTAGATTGTTTAAAAAAAAAAAAACAAAAACAAAAAATCTGCTTCAACCTTGCTTTTTTTTTAACACATTATGCAGGACTCGATACGGATCGATGAGGATCTCTTGGCTAACAGTGGTAGGTCCTTAGAGACATTAGTTAGTGTTGGAATGCAACTAGGTGTCTCCACAAGGACATAGGCTGCTTCTTCATTGTCCTGAAATTGTTTACCCCTGAACTAAAAAGATCATTTGTTTTGCCTCTGTATATATACAATCCTGTATAAAAAAAAAACAATATCTCCTTCGATATTATTTATACAATGAATGAGCGCAACACATTTCTTGTGCAAAAACCCAAAAAAAAACCTTTTATTTCTTTTGATCCCTCACTCCTCTCCCTCAACTAAAACTCCTTCATAATCCTTATTCAAGGAGGGGAGAAAAAAACTGCACTATAAACGAAAGGGGCCATAAATTAAGGAACAAAAATGAGGGTGGCAAAATTTTAACAAAAAGAGAAAAAAAAAAATATTACAAAACTAAAAAGGAATGAAAAAAGATAAAAGGAGTGAATCTTGGCTTTTTTGTTTTGTTTTGCTGTTATCTTTGTCCAGTTGGAGTGCTCGCATTGGGCCTTCTCACGAATCGTCCCTGTTCCCAATCCCATCACCAACCACAAAAAGAAGGAAACATTAATATTAGGTTCTTGTCTTAATCAAAATCCAATGCATATCTCTTGACCCAATTTAACGTTATTAGTTTAAGGTGTGACTGGTAAAATTCTTAAGAGCAGTAGTTAATAAGAGAAAAGAAAAGCAACTCTAAGGAAAACATCTTTTTTCTCGTGAGTTTTTATTTATATGGGAAAAAAAACCGTTTATTTTTATTGTCTTTACTGTTTGAAATATTTAAGTTTCGGTTTGGTTTTAAATTCTTTTGGTTTGGTTTTGGATTGAACATGTTTTCGTCAAAATTTTAGTTTGGTTTTGATTAATCCGGATTAAAGATGCACAATAGAAAGCTTTTTTCACCTTGGTAGATATTCTTTTTTTTTAATGAATTGCAAACACAGGATAATCTCATAAAAACCGGTTTTAGAACTATTAAAAACAAATTATGAACATGGATGGTAGTAAAACCTACATGTTTTAAACCACGGATTAAGGTGGGTGAGATACCTTCATTCGAGGACGTTGATCTGCGTTGAGTTTGCGAACTTGGTATCGAATTTTCTTGGAAAAGAGTCGAGTTCGACGTTTCTCTTTGTACCTCAAAACACTTGCTTCTCGCATTCCACTGTCTCCGAACAAATCTATCTGAGCTAATCTGGCCTGCCCCAAAACCCATACTCCACATTAGTCCATGGATGCATCAATTAACACATTTCATTTCACTTTTTTTTTTAAGGCTTCAAAAAATATGTAAACCTCACAAGCTAACATATACTACATATACATCAACTTTTTTTTTTTTTTTCCCTGACACTGTTCTAGTAAATTTCTTACGGCTAAGATGAATTGTCAATGTTTGTAGACTTTATTCTAAAAGGAGCGAGTATACGACGAAAGCGGATATATCCAAAATAAATTTTGAACCTCTTCATTTATCTTATACGTGAAAATTCACGTGCAAAAGTCTAAAGTTCCCCTTGAATAAATAAAAGAGAAGAAACCTTTTTTTTTTTTTGAAGAAATGTTCTTTTGTTAATTAATTAAAAGCTGTATTATTATTTTTTTGATAACTTTGAAAGGTTAATGTTATAAAAGAGTAAAATATCACGTACCAAAGTCAAAGGTTATTATTATTATTTTTTTAAATAATAATAATAGTTATGTTATAAAAGAGTAAAAGATCACGTACCAAAGTCAAAGGTTATTGTTTAAAAAAAATATATACGTTACAAGAAAAGGTTATTAAGAATTTTTCACAAAATTAATAAATTCTTGTCAGATACTAGCTATGAGAGAGGCTGAGAGCTAACAAATTACTACTAGCTATCGATTATTTAAAGCATGTAATAAGAGAACACACTCCCGTCAAGTTCCGACACAGAAATAAGAGCCACGTGGCAGCATACTAGTAGTTATAACAGAATCCCGATTTATCAGTTACGAGAAATTATTTCAAAAAATAACCATTAATTAAAACTAATTCAAAATTCAACGGCGAGGAATGAGTTTAGTACTAGAGAAGAATAGTTACATACATTGACGTCGGCTCCTGTAGCTTCCGAGCCCAGAATCTCATCGGAGAACGGCGACGCTTTATCAGACCAAGCTTCTAAAACGCCGTCGTAGTCGAGCTTCAACATCGGACGACCTGATCTCTCCTCCGGATCTTCTTTGCTCGATTCTGTGCTCTTCGATTCCGTCAGTGGCGTCGCCGCCGCCGCAACTTTCTTCTTCTTCTTCTTCTTGCTCTTCTCTCCGATCGACTTTTTAACGTCCGTTTTCTCCTCGTTGACGGTGGCTGTTGCGATTGCGGTTGCGGTTGCGGCTGCGGCTGTGGCTGTGGTGGTTTGGATTCGTGGCGAGATCTGCTCGAAATCCACTGTGTGAAATCTCCACCGGTTTGCGTCGTCGTTTTCCCTGAGAGCGCTTCTCAATCCAAGCCCCAACGGAAAATTCCCGGCGAATTTGATTCCCTTAGAGCTTCGATTCCATGGATTCGTCATCACAATCTGCTCTAACCGGCCAATTCGGCCGCCACGATTGATTCCCGGAGCCCTAGATTCGAGATTCTCTCCGGAATTTGATTCGACGCTCCCCATTATACTATCGATTCCTTCTTCAACCTCCTCATCCAGAATAGACTCCGCATCGAATTCGTCGGAGAAATCAAACCGATTCACCTCCGATTCGTCGATTTCTCCTCCGCCACCACCACCGTTATCACTCCCTCCGGAATCCACCTCCTTCTGCTCGAAGAAGAAATCCGATTTCGCTTGAATCGTCGGATGAAACGGAAAGTCCGGCTCCTCTATTGACTCGAAGGGGAGAAGCAGCTCAGAAGCCTCGTCGTAATCACCGAGAAGGGGAGATTTAACGAATCCATAGAGCTGAGGATTCGAGTGAGTTTTCTTCTTAGCGTACAGGTTCTTGTTGCTGCTCGAGGAGGAGGAAGAGAAGATGTTGGGATAAGCGGTGGAGAGGAGAGCCGCCGCTTCGTTGTAAGTCTGGTTAGGCCGTTTTCGCGGCGTTCTTGGCTTTCTCGTGGAGATTGCGAGAGGCGAATTGGAAGATTCGGAGATTGTTGATGACGGCGAAGTAGCCCTCGTCGAGGTTGAGCTTGACGGCGGAGATTTCACTTTTTCTAACTCGAAGCTATATGCGGCGACTCCTCCGCCGCCGCTGCTTAAGCAAGCCGACATTTCTTGGCCGAGGAAAAAGTGAGCCATTTTCCCGAGAAAATTAGAAAACAAACAGCAAAAACTCGGATTTGATGAGGTTCGTAGCTAATAATCAAAGTTCCTAACACCAAAACTTTCTAATGGGAAAACTTGAAGACTAAGTACGAGAGAGTGACGAAATCAAGGTTTCCCTTTGCTTACAAAATAAAAGGGTGATTAAATCAAATTGTGTTTAATTTTAAGATGATAAACCCTAAACCCTGTCAAGAAAACTTTTTAATCTCGGAGAAATTACGAAATTGAAGAAAATTAAAAAAAAAAAGGTCAAAACTTTAGGGAAAGAGGAAGAGGAAAGAAAGATTCTTACAAATGTTCACCATTCTAAAGAAAGAGCAGAGAAAGGAAATACTAGAAAAACCCAATTGGAATCTGAGTTGTTTTATTGAAAACCAAAGAAAATTAGCCAACGAGTGAAGTTTCTTACAGAAAGAACCCAATTGGTTTGAAGAGAGGGGGAGAGAGATTGGAGGAGAAACCAGAGTCACGAGATATATAAGAAGAGTTTGATTAGGGTTTTTGAGAAGAGCTCTCTGTAAATAAAATTGTGTAGAGAGTTTATTTGTTTGTTGGGGTAATTTCACTGAGATGTGGCGAAACAGAGAGAGAGAGAGTGGTGGAAGAAGAAGACGAGAGAGTGAAGGAGCATATGGTGAAGAAAGACAAGATACCTTCGCAATCGGCAGTTCTGGAGTGTATGGGGTCTACTGCTGGATTTTTTCACTTTTGTGTCAATTTAAATACTTTATTTATATAAATGAAACGATATTTCTTATGGATATGGATACTCCTAGATAAGAATTTTATATTTTTTACAGGAAACTTTAAAAAGGTTAAAAGGAAGTTTTCATTGAAAATGTTTAAGATTATCCTACATGACTGTATTTGAAATAAAAGCTTACTTATGTATTTAAGGAGAAACAACGAAATAAAATTTTAACATATTAAATAACATTTCCTCCGACAAAATAAAATAAAATAACATTTCCTCCAAAATTTAAAACATTAACCGGCTCATGAATCCCATGGTGGTGTTTTTTTTTCCAACACAACATTTCATCTATTCATTACTGTAATTGAGTACTTTCTTTGGCAACTCTGCACGAGTATCTCTACAAATAAGAAACAAAAAATGCTAACAAAGAAAAATAATGGATTTCTAATACGAGCTGTTTGTTTAAGGAAATTAGTTTTACTATTCATGGCGTGAAGTTGCTCAACTAATGTAAACTATAGTTACAAAAAAAAATATGAATAATCGCCAATTCGCTCAGATCTGAAACAAAAACCGGCCACTACTCATTTATCATTGAGAAAATTTTAGTTAAAATTAGTGATTAAACTTTAAACAGTAAATTTGAGTATTTAAATTGAAAACGTGGTCTGGTTTTTGGTACAGGCTTTTCAATTTATCAAATCTTGAAGTCAAATAGAATTCGAATTTCAATTTTAATCAGTTAGATATGGTTTTGATTGTTTTTTTTTCAGAGTAAATATATATTTTATTTATAGAATTTCACAAACAAAATAATTTTATTTGTTCATTTTTTTTTTTAATTTTGGTTGATGTTAAATTTGATTTGTTTTCTTGTTTAAATTTGTTTCCATTTTACGAAAATAGATTTAGTAAATTTTTATATTGTGTCCTGAAGATTATTATTTTTCGTTTTCTATGTTGTATATATTAATTTATTAAAGATAATAAAATGTAAATTTTAAAAGATAAAGATGGGTAAAGATGGGGAGTATCTGAATGAATTTATTACTATAGGTTCAAAATTAAGTAAAAGTGTTTGGTATGAGTAACTAATGAAATAAAAATTACTATTAGACAAAAAATCAATTATTATTATGTATACATATTTTTAAAAAAAACAAATTTATCAAACAGAAAGAGTCCGGTTTATCAAGGTTAGACGCTCAATAGTTTAATCCGTGTGTTTAGAGACTAATAATCTTTTGGATTATTTTCAACAACATTTGTAAAACCCCATCATCATCATCCCAACCTGCAGATCTTTTTGGGATCTTAAAGAGAAAACGAGGAAAGGTCATCTTATCTATCGACGTGCCCTAACATCATTGGCTCTACTAGATTTTTTCGATGACGTGGCGCTTTCTCTGTTAACTGATTGTGGTCGCCTGGTCGGAGACGTTTTCACGTGTTCTTAAGAACCGACTTTACAAATTTTGTAATCATTTTTGGTTAAGGTTTTTCAAATTTACTAAATTCGCATAAAGGCCCCCAGATCGCTATATCGATACTTATCTATAGTTTGTGTCAGATTATTTTGGATATACATGATAAGTCTTAAAAAAAAAAAATCGGTTGAATAATTTTAATTATAAGTACGTGAGTATATTTTGTTCACAAAAATTGAGCTTAAAACTTTTCAAATGGTTTCTGGAAAATAAACAGACAACAGAGAAATAATGGACTTAATATAATACACGTTGACATAAATAATTAAAATATTTGACGTGTGTTATATAGCTACGGCTAATTGGCTACGTAACTAGAAGCAAGCTTACAATATTGTCATACTTATAACATAGTATTTAAATAATAATTATTTTTCCATTAATGTATATTTTTTTCTACCCAAAGTGCGGAGAGAGAAAGTGGTGGGCTAGTGGATTGTGTGTGTGAGAGAAAAAAATGATTGGAACCTTTTTGGTATCATTTGAAGTAATTTGTGGCGAAAGCTAAACCTACGTTTACTTCATTACGTTCAATGACTCCTGATTAGATATTAGATTTTCTACTTTATATTTTTTTTCCTTTTAATATCATGACAGATAATACATATCCATTATATATGTAGATAGAGAGATTACCACGAGTTATCCGTGTATATGACAAAAACTTCAAATTGTATTCAAAGGTTATGACTGCAGTCAGAGCTGCTTTGAGATTTTAAAAGTCGCAAACCCAAATTAAAAATGGGGTAATTTAATTTATTAAAAAAAATTATTTTGTATATTTGTAATTTGAACGCATGAACTATAAGTTTAAAAAAATTTCACGTATCACTAGACTAAAGACAATTTATATGAATCAGAGACCGAAAATTATATATATAAAAATAGAGTCGCAAGCATAGATTTGCTCTGTTTGGGCTCAGGACCGACCCTGAGTGCACTTCTTAACAAAACATAACCAATTATTCAAACAAACAAACATAAGCCACGGTATGTATGAGTAAATCTTAGTTATACAATTAGAGTTTAATTATTTAAATGTCGTCAAAATAAAAAATCAAAATTCGCAAACACTGGTCCACAAAAAAATGTCAAGAGGCCTAATAGAAATAGGGATAAAGTCCATGTTTAGACAGTCGAAAGACATTCTTCGAAAAAATGCATCATTTGCCATTTCATTTTCGAACAGAAATTATCACAAATGATACTTCTACTATAAAATTACGGAGGTGATAATTTACAACTAAATATTCAGAAAGAGTTTGTGAGATAACTTGGGTATAGGGTATTTAATCTGTAACGACCCGGATCCGGCCCATTTGAATAAGTTTAAATGGATTGATTTGGCTACCTATGTCATCAAAGTCCACTTACCTTTTCTGGTCACTTACCCTAAGAGAACTCCAGAGTTAAGGGTGCTTATGCTGGAGTAGCACTAGGATGGGTGACCTTCCGGGAAGTATTCTGTGGAACCGTGTGAGTGAGGTCAAAACACGGGAAAAGGTCACGTGGTGATTGCAGGGACAAATAAATCAATCGGTCGGACCAACGAAAAAAATAACACACCGACCGTCGGACAGGGGCGGGGCCCACAAGCCCGACGGAGGGATGGATGACTCGCCGGTAGGGGCGGTCGGGGTGTTACATAATCATTAGCCATCCGTGTACTTCGGATGCTCCTCTTTTACTTATACAAATTTTCTCTCAAACGTTATATTGTTTCAGACTAATTTCAGTTCAATTTTTCCTTTCGCCCAAAAGATATAAATAATCATTATGAAACTGAAGATGTGGTTTATATGCATACTTTTTAAGTTTTAACAGAAAAAAACAGTTTGACCAGAAACAGAGCTTAAAAGTTAAAAAGAATTCTTTAAGAAAATTGAAATGTCGAGAAGTTTTCTTATCTAAAGAGGGGGGTGTACTGGAGAGAATTTGAACCTCAAAAAAAAAAAAAAAAACAGGATAAACCTTGTTATGGCAGTGCTCCAAAGTAAGTTTTGTTCTTATGTTACATTCTTTTCTTATGACAACATGTGACATCTATTCCTTTTTTTTTTTTTACTAATTCTCTATCATTTTTCCATAAAAGTTTTGTAGAGAAATACTATACATTAATAATTTCAATTTTTACAGCATGTGCAATTGAAGTTAATTGTTTATATCAATGTAGAAATTAAACCCATTTTAAGGACATTAGAGAGAGACTATTTGCCTCGTTGTTTTTCTTTCTTTTTAAAGTAGTCTTTTTATTAATTAATTAAATAGAACTATATATGACTCGCCTTGATCGTAAAAAATTTTACAGAAAGAACTTGATAAATTAATAATTACTATAAATTAATAAATTTTGTTGGTCCCGAATCGGGACAATGTAAAACAAATTTCGATAAGATAATAAGATAATAATTTTAAAGTAAAAGTTCAAAAAAAAAAAGGGTGAGATGCATGAGACGTATTTGAGTTGTGATTTATGTGGACTTTAAAAGGATTATGGTGTTAGATAACGTGATTAACACGACGGTTGTAAGAAACATAGACGTAAAAAACTGACTTTTATCTGTTTTACACTTTCACTAAAACAAATTATTTAAATCAAAGAGAAAATGGTATTAATTTTTTTTTTCTTTCTAACGGGGTCGTTTTCAATGTTTATAATTCACATCTTGGTGATTCGAACAAGATATATATAATCAGAAAGGATGCGGATATGTTGAAGCCCTAAAATAGCATATTTCATTAAGATGTGGTTATTTCGGCCACATTTAATGGGTCTTTCGGAAATTTTGTTCTTATACTATAAGTTAACGTAAACCACATGATATAGAGAAAATAGACGAAAATTGAATATTTGTTGTAGAAGAAACATATATTCCATCTTATAAACTCCATTTAACCGTACGTAAATTCATTTGAATATCATAAACTTCAAAAACATCTCATGGCCTGGGACATACTATCTTAATATCTCTCAAGTGTATATATATATATATATATATTGATTATTCTAGTGGTATTCTGATTTTGAAATCGAGTTATTGTTTGTGTATGGAGCATAGAGACATAGAGAGGACAATCTCCAATCATGAATTCGGTGAATCTCTACGTACAACAACAAATCGTTACACTAAAAGTTTTTTAAACATGCTAGAAGTTTGTTATATTAAGTGACTATGAATTAAATAGTGATTAAGTTGAGAAATTTGAAAATCAAGTAAAATGAAAACACAAGTAGAGATAAGAAAAATCCAAGTGAGGATCCTTCTCTGACATATTGGAGTGGACCACTAAAATTCGAATTGTTTGCTATTTTGAATCAGCATGGGTAATAAACTAATAATGCAATGGCATAACTCTTTTCATCTTTAATTTTCCTTCCATACTTATGATTAAAGATTGTAACCTTTAGGATCCAAAGAAGGAAAACTGAAGTAGTGACGCAATGGCACAGGTACTGTTTTGAAGTAAGGACACATCATAAATAACAATATACTGAAAAACAGAGTTAGTAATATTGTTAGGTTGTTAAATATGGGCTTTAGAGTGGGCTTACATATTTTGATGGCTTATAAGGGTTTAAGCCATATATTTTTTTATAACTTTGATGTTGCAATTTTGTTGTTTCATTTTTACTTATGCAATGGGAAAAAATGATTTCATTTGAATTAATTACCCTAAAAATGAACGATATTATTATTCTCTTGTCCGTTACTCTTTCCTTGGATCCTAAAAAGGTTAAAAGCTTATCGTAAGCATGGAAAGGCAAAGGTGAAAGAGTTATGCGTTTGCATGATTCTCCATGCCGATTCCAAAAAAAAAAAAATACAAAAAATGAAATGAGGAAAAACATAATTATATTGGTCCCCTCCAAAATGTAAGAGTTAAAAAGTTGTTTTGTAATCGTAAATTTTCGGGGATTCGTTTTTCGTATTCGAAATCACGTGTTGGTGGGCCGAATTGTAGGCCACTAGCCCATTTGACTAGTCGGGAAAAAAAAAACAAACAAAAATACCACTAAAAATAAAAAAATGGTTAGGTACTCTCGTTATCCTCCTTTCGCGTTTCTTACCGTTATCTCAAACTTGCGCAATCTAAAAGCCACACTGGTTTTGGGAGAGATAGCTTTTGATTTGTCGGAAGAACCAAGAAGATGCCCACTTTGAATCTCTTCACAAACATACCAGTCGACACCGTCACATGCTCCGACATCCTCAAGGACGCTACTAAGGCCGTCGCTAAGATCATCGGCAAACCTGAATCCGTAAAGAAACTCTAATCCTCTGTTTCCGCCATTTCTACACGAACTTATGGAACCGATTTAGTCCTTTGTTTTAGCTCCTCTAAGTAGAATGGAAAATTTCAGTTGTTCGTGATGCTGCTGGTATATGCAGACCAAGTGTTTGATGAAATTCCTGTGTGAATTCGCGGAATTAAAACTCTTTGAGAGATTTTATCTAACTTATCATTTCACGAAACATTGCTTAAAACCTCGTTGACATACCACTAAAAGGATTCTTGTATTGTGGTCTTAACTTGTGAGCTACGTTTAAAATCATATTTCGCCTTGTTCGTCACTTATACAATGTCTGCTCCTCTTCTTCTTCTTCTTCGTTGCTTTTCAGTATGTGATGATACTACTTAACAGCGGAGTGCCCATTGCATTTGCCGGTACCGAGGAACCCGCTGCGTATGGAGAGCTGATATCTATTGGGGGATTAGGACCTGGCGTAAACGGGAAGCTTAGCGAGACGATATCTGAGATTCTCCAAGTTAAGCTCTCTATTGATAGCTCCCGCTTTTATATCAAATTCTACGATTCCCCTGTAAGTCCCAGCTTCAAGTTAAAACCTTCTGCATAAGAAAGATGTTGTTACTTGCTGCATACATGAAACGAAATATATAAGAATAAGATGATCATCTCATTTCTATGTTAAAGGCTAGAAATGTCAAGAGAGATATCTTATAACTTGAATCAATGATTAGTTCTTTGTTCTTTTTTTTTCCCCAGCGACCCTTCTTCGGATTCAACGGATCAACTTTCTGAAACACGGACCAAGAGGCGTATTCAACCTTGTAATAAAATTAGGATTCAAAAATGTATGCGTCTTGTATTCAAAAGCTGTGTAGATCTTGAGGTTGATTTATAAATTATACCTCCCTTAAAGCCAACATGATCGATCGAAGGCTTGACATGTTATGACTTTCCAGAAAATAATTTAGCTTTACGTATTGGATTAAATGGATCGATTCAATTAAGTTTCAGGACAAAATGTGCAATTCTGAATAAATAGTTTACTGGGAGAGAAGAAGAGTCGCTGTCAAATTTATAACCAAAGTTCAGCTCCATTACGGCCGTGCGACTTTTCAAAACGCGACTTTCTTCTCCGGCAAGCTATTTGCGCCGCTGCTCTGTGTCTCTCCGACGGGAATCAAACCCTTATTGATCTACTTGACCGTTCGATTCAGGAGGAATCACTAATTTCCCGGTGAAGAAGATGACGGAGGAGATCAAATTCAGTGTTCTGGTGTCTCTCTTCAACTGGATTCAGAAGAGCAAAACCTCTTCTCAGAAGCGCTCCAAGTTCCGAAAGTTTCTCGACACGTACTGCAAACCCTCCGATTACTTCGTCGCCGTCCGCCTCATCATACCGGGGCTTGACCGGGAACGCGGTAGCTACGGGCTCAAGGAGTCTGTGCTCGCCACGTGTCTCATCGACGCCCTCGGCATCTCTCGCGACGCCCCTGACGCCGTTCGCCTCCTCAATTGGCGTAAAGGCGGAACCGCCAAAGCCGGGGCCAACGCCGGGAACTTTTCGCTAATTGCCGCTGAGGTTAGGATTTGATTTCAATTTGACTTTCTGGGTTTTAGGATTCGATTTCTTTCTTTTTGTTTTGTTTGAACATCTTTTTGTGGGGGGGAAAGCAGGTACTGCAACGTAGGCAAGGAATGGCATCGGGTGGGTTGAGTATTAAGGAATTGAATGATTCGCTTGATCGTCTAGCTTCGAGCGAGAACAGGTGCTTTCTCTGTTCCCTGCACTTGAGAATCGATTCCGTTAATGTTTGGTTGGTAACTATTGCTATCGCAACACAGAGCGGAAAAAACTTCTGTTCTTTCGACTCTGATTCACAAGACGAATGCGCAGGAAATGAAGTGGGTGATTAGGATCGTTCTTAAAGGCATGCTTCCTTCAACATGAATCTCTCGGTCTTATTCTTTCAGCCGTGTATTACATTGAGAAATCCAGATTTTGTTTTGTTGTTGGTTGGTTGCTTTTACAGATTTGAAATTGGGAATGAGCGAGAAGAGCATTTTCCAGGAGTTCCATCCGGATGCCGAGGACTTGTTTAATGTCACGTGTGACTTGAAACTCGTCTGTGAGAAGCTGAGGGATCGGCACCAACGGCACAAGCGTCAGGTACTGTACATTTCTTTGAGATACGATTGAACATATAAATGAGTGTGAACTCAGTCCTTTTATGATAGTTTATGATTGTTGTGATCCCATTTTTCCCATGCTCGCCAAAGTGTATGTCTTTCCTCATGTATTTGATTGCTGATTCTTTTATTGTATTAAATTAGTGCTCGGTGTGGTGACTTGGCTGTTTGTTACTTTGTAGGATATAGAGGTTGGAAAAGCCGTACGACCCCAGTTAGCTATGCGCATCAGTGATGTAAATGCTGCTTGGAAGAAGGTAAATTCCATCAACTCTATTGTCAGCTTACTCCATTTCCCTGTGCAGTGTTTTTTTTTTTTTATAAGTAATGTCGTTTATTGGCGTTTTTTTCCCCTCTTCATAGCTACACGGGAAAGATGTTGTTGCTGAATGCAAATTTGATGGGGATCGCATACAAATACACAAAAATGGGACTGGGATACATTACTTCTCTAGGTGAGTCACATCTCTTTTGTCTGCCCTGCTATAAATGGTTTCATTAAAAAATCTTATCTGCATTCGGCTTTATGACTATTTTGTGACTTGGTGTCCGGAAAACAGTTTTCAAGTTCTCTACCGGTCTCTTTGTGTTGACAGATACGGAATTTGCAATTTACTTTTTTTTTATAATGATGCCGCAGGAACTTCCTTGACCACTCTGAATATGCACATGCTATGTCGGATCTTATTGTACAAAACATATTGGCTGACAAGTAAGAATCCGGTCGCTGTTTATTTAAGTTCTGAAAGGTTTTACGAGTTTGGAATTTTGACATATACGATTTATTCTTATAATTGCCACGTAGGTGTATCCTTGATGGTGAAATGTTGGTCTGGGATACATCTCTTAATCGGTTTGCTGAGTTTGGTTCGAATCAGGAAATAGGTTTGTCATCTAATCAGTATCCTTATTCTGACAAATTCAGCCTTGCTTGCAGTAGATTTGATATTTCCTGTCCTCTTCTTCACAGCCAAGGCAGCAAGGGAGGGCCTTGACAGCCATAGACAGGTTCATATGTGAAGTTCCACCTGTCTGCTTTTATGGTGCAACTTTTTGAGGATCTTTATAAACTCTAATGTTCTTTTATTTGCTAATGCAGTTATGTTGTATCCTTACGAGGAGACTTAATTACCACACTCCAGGATCTCGTGACAGAACCATTTTAGAGATATTCTTTTCCTTGACCTTGTACTAGATGTTGCCTTTGATGTTCTTTATGTTGGCGATACTAGCGTCATCCACCAGAGTTTAAAAGAGCGGCATGAACTCCTGAGGAAAGTGGTTAAGCCTTTAAAAGGTCGGCTTGAAGTCTTAGTGCCTGAAGGTGGTCTCAATGTTCATCGCCCTTCAGGTAAGGACTACTAAGATTCTAGTTGACTCGGGAAGTTCACAAGTGTGACAGAGTTAAAATAAAGATAAAATCAATGATGAAAATTTTCAGAAGTATGTGCTATGTTTTGTCTTTTGAGTTTCTTTACTTTTGACAGAACTATTTAATTTCGTATGGTACCTCCACAACGCATTTACAACTGGTTACTTGAACATTACTTTTTGCAGGGGAACCTAGTTGGTCTATTGTTGCTCATTCTGCAGCTGATGTTGAGCGATTTTTCAAAGAAACAGTGGAAAACAGGTTTATTTTTTTTTATTCTAAATCCGGCCAAAGTTTCTCTCTCAATTATTCATGAATTTTCCAAAGCATTTGGATGGTGCCTTCTTGGCCTTATTTGAACAGTGATACTTGCTTGTCAGAATCTACCCTCTAGTATAGAGACTTTTAGTACGAATTTCTTCACAGATGCGTGTTCCAGTTTTTAAATCCAGTTTCTTCTTTGTCCTCAGAGATGAAGGAGTTGTACTTAAAGACCTGGGATCGAAATGGGAACCTGGAGATCGTAGTGGCAAGTGGTTGAAGTTGAAGCCTGAATATATTCGGGCTGGTTCTGACCTAGATGTTCTTATAATAGGTGTGTACTCGATATGTTTGTTACTTTTCCTTTGTTCAAAAGTGGTGTTCTTTTCCCACTGGGTGTTACATCTTTAACAGGAGGATACTATGGCTCTGGGCGTCGTGGAGGGGAGGTAGCACAGTTTCTCGTTGCATTAGCTGACAGGGCAGAGGCAAATGTGTATCCCAGGCGGTAAGAATTTCTATGGTTTTCACATTTACTCATAAAAGATGAAATCAAACTATCAATAGAAACTACTGGAACAGTCTTGAGAGCACATGGGCCATGAAGACTTTAGAACTTTTTTTTGTCCTCAGAATTGTGTTGTTTGCCATGACATTTCAGGTCTAACTATCAATAATAAGATATTCTCTTTTTGCAGATTTATGTCTTTTTGTAGAGTTGGCACAGGACTTTCTGATGACGAGCTTAACACTGTTGTAAGCAAACTGAAGCCTTATTTCAGGTGAGAGTTAAACGAACAAATTATAAGAAATATTCTCCACTATTAGATATGGCTCGCGAAAAACAGCTTTTGGCATACATCAAAAGTAGAAGGTTTTTTGGCATTGTAATTTGACAGTTGAGAAAACTCTCGCTTTCTAGACTAGTGATCACATATTTTATTTGTGTTTCAGAAAAAATGAACACCCAAAGAAGGCTCCACCAAGCTTTTATCAGGTCACAAATCACTCAAAAGAGAGACCGGATGTTTGGATTGAAAGCCCCGAAAAGTTAGTTTTCAGTCATTTAGCCAATTTTCCTCTACTGAAGCAGAATAATCCATATTTAGCCACTCGCTGAATATTTTTCCTATTTGTTGCAGATCAATAATACTTTCCATCACTAGTGACATCAGGACAATAAGGTCTGAGGTATGTCCATAAGATGTGAGAATGTGCCTCTAATATTTTTGTCTTTCATTCGGTATTAGTTGTCGCCTATGATGCATATGCTGTATTCCATGTAAATTTCTGCTTCTTTTCAGATGTTTGTTGCACCTTACAGCCTGAGGTTTCCTCGTATTGATAAAGTAAGGTATGACAAGCCTTGGCATGAATGTCTCGATGTGCAGGGTGAGTAAAAGAACTAACGAAACTGTACAAGGTTCCCATTTTCATGAAAGTTTTGAAATGACCGCTTTCCTTCAGCTTTATACGTCCGGCTGATGTTGAATTTGCAGCTTTTGTGGAATTGGTGAACTCGAGTAACGGCACCACACAGAAACAGAAGGAATCTGAAAGCACACAGGACAATCCGAAAGCCATTAAATCCTCCAGGAGAGGAGAGAAAAAGAATGTCTCTCTTGTCCCCTCTCAGTTTATTCAAACTGATGTATCGGACATCAAGGGCAAGACCTCAATCTTCTCAAATATGATATTTTGTATCCTTTCACATGGGTACTCTTTTCTTACTGACTGTATTTTTCAGCTGTCTTCCTCTGTTATAATTAGACACCTTTTTACGTGGATAAGCTCTGAAATTGCTTGAACTTGCAATTTATGCTGCACTTTTCTTTATTTCCTTGACAAATCTAACAGATTTTGTTAACCTGCCTCGGTCCCATTCTCTTGATTCATTCCACAAAATGGTGGTTGAGAACGGAGGGAAGTTTTCAATGAACTTAAACAATTCAGTGACTCATTGCATTGCAGCGGAAAGCAGTGGTATGTCACTTTCTTACTCTTACATATTGGTTTCTTACCCTATGAGATACTACTTCAGGAATAAAGTATATGATTGCATTTTGAATCTATTTCGATCAAAGAGCATGACAATGAGATACTATTTCAGGAATAAAGTATCAGGCAGCAAAACGTCAGCGAGATGTCATCCACTTTTCATGGGTCTTAGATTGTTGTTCACGAAATAATCTGCTTCCTTTGCAGCCAAAGTGAGTCCTAGCAGCATTTTCTTATGGTATAAACACTTAAGCTTCTTGTGCTTGTGATGTCTCGTCTAATGAAAAAACGCCCACTTCTCGAAGGTACTTCCTCCATCTCACTGATGCTTCAAGGGGAAAATTACAAGATGAAATTGATGAATTTTCCGATTCTTATTTCTGGGATTTAGACCTTGAAGGTCTCAAACAGGTATATATGTTCAGTTAGCCATCTTGAAAATATTGTATTACTTATTGAAATCATACAATCGAGTTGCAATCCCATTTTCTTCGTTTCCAGGTCTTAAGCAATGCCAAGCAATCCGAAGACTCAAAATCCATTGAATACTACAAGAAAAAGTTATGTCCAGAGAAAAGATGGTCCTGCCTCTTCGGCTGCTGCATTTACTTTTACCCGTATAGTCAAACATTGTAAGGCCTCTCTTGTTTTATTCTTGTGTTGTTTAAACATGTCAGTTACCTTAAGCAGTGCTCCTCATCATCATCCTCAATATGTCATTTTCACTTGAAGGAGCACCGAAGAGGAAGCTCTGCTGGGAATTATGGCTAAGAGATTAGCGCTTGAAGTCTTAATGAATGGTGGTAAAGTTAGCAATAATCTTGCTCATGCGTCGCACCTTGTAGTCCTTGCAGAAGACTCTTTGGATTTTACTTCCGTTTCGAAAAGGTACTCCAGATTTTATGTGTTTCTGCAATTGAGTTTGGCACCACGTTATAATGAGGATTAAGACTGTTTTCTGGTCTCTCTTCAATAGTTTCAGCGAAACGGAGAAACGTCTTCTGTTGAAGAGAAGGCTGCATGTTGTTAGCTCGCACTGGTTAGAGGACAGCTTGCAATTAGAGCAAAAACTATGCGAGGACGTCTACTCTCTGAGGCCTAAATATATGGAAGAGTCTGATACTGAAGAATCTGAGTGAGTCAAAACACTTTTTAATGAGCTCTTCTTATATGCAAATGAAATATAATTTAGTCTATCATCTATATAAGAGCGTGTTAATATAAAAAGTTTCCAATGATTTTATCTCTGTTTGCTTCAGTAAATCCGAACATGATGCAACGGAAGTAGCTCCCTGTGGTAGTGCTCAAATCGAAGAGCCAGCAACCTCGAAAATGACAATTACGAGTTCAAGAGGACGGTCAAATACTCGAGATGTTAATAAAAGGGGAAGGTCTTCTACAAGCTCACTGCAACGAGTACAGAGACGCAGAGGCAAGCAGCCCTCTAAGATAGGCGGAGATGAAACAGAGGAGAGTGATGCTTCGGATGAAAAGGTTTCAACAAGACTCAGTGATATAGCAGAAGAGACCGATGATATAGCAGAAGAGACCGATTCGTTAGGTGAGGCTCAAAGAAACTCTAGGAGAGGAAAATCTACAAAGAGAGGAAAGTCTCGTGTGGGACAAACCCAAAGAGTACAGAGATCAAGAAGTGGCAAGAAGCCTTCGAAGATAGGAGGAGATGAGTCTGAGGAAAATGATGATTTTGATGAGTATGCAGACGCGGAAGAGAGTAATGCAGCTGGTAGATCAGTGGAAAACAACGAAGAAACCCGAGAGCCTGACATAGCAAAGTACACAGAATCACTGCAAAGAGACAAGAGAGTAGCAGTTGAAGAGGCCTCACAAGATTCTAGAAATGCAAAGACAGAGATGGATACGAAAGAGAAGCTACGAGTCCATGAGGATTCAGTACAAGCTATGTTGATGGACATGATCCCGAGCCTCGGTCTGAAAAACACAGAGACATCAAACCGAATCGCCGGGGAAAGTAGATTGGCCAATGTTTCTGGTGAATGCGAGTCTTCAGAGAAAAGAAAACTCGGCGCCGAGACTGATAATACTTCTGCGAACGCAGACGCAGACGCAGTTCCTCCTCCTGTGAAGAAAAAGAAAGTTAGCTACCGCGATGTTGCGGGAGAACTGCTCAAAGACTGGTAAAACACTGCCGAGCGAGACTCTCGTCTCCTTTGTGTAATGTAAATGTATATGTTGTGCAACTCTGAAATCCTCTTTATTTTGTTGTGGCCATAATTCATTTTGAGAGCGTTGTGCAATTTCAATAATTTGTTTGGGTTTTTACTCGTTCTACCTTTTGGAACCTTGTGATTTTTGGTACTTGTCAATCAAAACACAGCACCTAAAATAATGATCGTATTTCTGTTATCTTGACTAAGAAAAATAATGACTTGCCATCAGTTTTTTTTTTTGACAAAAAGCGTAAATCAATCATTGGTCTACGTGTTTATAGGTCTTCTTCTCTCAGTGAAAACGTAAACCAATCATATATACACAAGTTTATTACATATCATCATTACTTATTTGATGACAATGTGCTGACTATTTTTACTAAAAGCATAGTGTCACTAATTATTATTTTTTTTTTTTATTTTTTTGGCTGCAAAGTAACATTAAGCAACACTATGGTTCGAATAGGTTTGCTTCGTGGGCTAACCAAGTAGGAACCATAGAGTTTACATAAGAGAAAACAAAGCCACGCGCTCGAGCCCCTTTTGCAAAGGAATCGGCCCGGGTATTACAAGTACGAGGAAAAAAGGATAGAGAAAACTCTAGAAATCCAGAGCGCAGATGAATAAATTATTCTAATTCTGATACGAGATTCGGCAACTCCTCATCTCCATCAACAAGCTTAACAAGCTGCAGACAATCTGTCTGAAAGTTAATAGAAGTAATACCAGCGTATTGAGCATATCTCATCGCCCACATAATCGTTTCCATTTCGGCGTGTAACGGGGATTGAGCCGCGTTTTCTGTGAAGGCCCCCAGCTGAGTGATCAAACCATTATGAAGGAGTACCAGGCCTCCTCCATACAATGTCTCTGAACTTACCCAAGAAGCGTCTACTTGACATCGGAATTCACTACCCGGAATCGTCATGTCTAGTGAAATTGCTACTCGAGTTTCCACTTCTTCACTCGCAGTTTGGACTAAATTGGCCATCTCCCAATTTGCCGATTCTTGGAGAGCTATATCAATGATATCTGATGGGGGAATATCTTTTCCATTAAACACTTTATCATTCCTGGCTTTCCAGATATACCACATGATCCACGGAAAGCATATAGTCAGATCATTTGTTGCCCCCCTTTCGCGTGCCCTTGTCATCAGATAATCTGTATTACAGAACAAAGCCTCACACAGAAATACGTCCGGAATACATGGAATAGATGAGAGAATCCAAACTTGTGATATCGATGGACATTGAAAGAATAAGTGGTTTATTGTCTCTTCCTCTTCGCCACATCTTGGGCAGGATCGATCACTGCCACAATGTCTATCCACTAGCTTACTGCGCGTCGCTATACACCCCGCGATCACTTGCCAAATAAGGTGCTTGATTTTTCTTGACGTTTTGAGAGACCAAACCTTACTCTTGAGGGCGTTAGTACTCGGTTCTATTACCTCTTGTCCCCTAATTACTTTCTCTGCAGCGCAGGCTATCTCATACCCGGATTTGACATTATAATTTCCTGATTTTGTGTCACTAATTATTGGGCTGTATTCTCTGTTTTTTTATTGTCCTTTTAAGTTGTTCACACATATTAAAAAAAAAAATTAATTTTTCTGTTTTACTCTTAAATTAATACACTATTTTATTAGATATGATCAATTAATAAGTTTTAAAAGTAGAGTTTAAACTGGAAAATCTGTTATAAATCTGCATTGAAATCTGAAAACGACAATTATTTATAAACAAAAAACAAGTGTAGAATGACACTTAAAAAAACCGGAGGAAATAGTTTTGTACCTCTTTTTCTTCTTACTTCATCTCATTCCATTTCAAATTACTAACTGATTTTATGGGTTTTCCACAATCCACACATATTGAAAACAATTACTCTCTCCGTTCCTGATAGTTTGATTTTTTAGGTTTTATTTTTGTTCCCCAAAGATTGATTTTCTAGATTAAATTTAATATATTCCTTTTTTCAAGACAATAAACAAACAAAAAGTAATAAAAAAGTAAATTTAAATTCAAAAGCAAACAAAAAGTAATAGAAAAAAGTAAGTAATGATTGATTCTTAATATATGTGAAAAATCTAAAAAATCAAACTATGTGGAACGGAGGGAGTAATATTTAGTTATAAATTAACCATTTATTTATATTAAATATTTTTTCATAACAATAAACCAATAGTAATTTGAGTACACTAGTATTGCAAAAACAGATCTGATTCTTGAAAAAAGGCAATTTTTTCTCTCGAGTCCACCCTGCGAGTTCGTCCTAGCCGCATTCTTTTTGATTTCTCGTTGTCGCCTCCTCGGTGTCCGGCGAGCCTCGTCGGCACTGTGAGAAGACCCTTACAAACGCATCTCACCATGTGTAGTAGTCTTGTTGGTAGCGGCTAAAGCTAATCGGATAGGTCTCGCCGGTTCACAATCTGGTGGTTTTTGTTGTCAGATCTGATGTGAGGATGGAGGTCACAGCTTGGATGGAGCCGGCTCGTGAAAGCTACGGAACGGCAGCGCCGTTACCACACAAATTGTTATTTCTTGAGTTTGGTATGAGCTGTTGAAAGCAGGCAAAGTAATCGAGTAACAAATGTGGTTTTCGCGTCCGATGCAGTTTCATTGGTGTTTGGCATTTTCAGGCCTTGAGCGTGGCCTTCTTGTGCGTCCCAATGTGTTGGTGGAGTCGTGATGGCTTTCGTATGTGTGTCCTAGTGTGTTGGTAGTGTGTTGGTCTGTCGCAGTTTTTTTTGTTTTTGTGTTGTTTTTATATTATCTTAGTGTAATTTGTAAATTGGTTCGATTAAAATTTTTAATATTACTCAGATGACAAAAAAACCAATAGTAATTTAATAAATTCAAATAATCACCTTAATATTTTTTGAAGTTTATAAATTTTTAATAATAATTAATAAAAAATACATTAAAAATTAAAAAAAAACAATTTCTATGAAAAAGGAAAAAATTAGAAATTCATTCTTTATAAAACAGAGCGAGTATATTTTTTCATTTCTATTTTTGTATTACATATTTTCTTTTTTTTGTTAATTCTTCAGTTACCTTGCTATTGAAATTGCACTATCTATCATCTCAATGAAAAATAAGAAGCAAATCTCTTTTTTTTTTTTGTTAATATACGGACAAATATGTCGTTTCTCAATCTTCAAATTAAATCAGGGTCCAAACAATGCGTACGATTATTATAGACATTATATAAACGCAATAGACGTCTCCGTGATGGACAAACAAAACGAAGGGAGAGAAGGAATTGAAAAGAGACAAATATTCATTGTAAAGAGGGGAGCCAAAAAAAAACAAAAATTAGTAAAGAGAGTCGGGGCTTTGAGTTTCATTGTAAGCTCCTATTCCTGTTTCTATTTTTAACCTCAACACCTCTTGTTCTTCTTCATCTGCCTGTTCAAATGAAAACATACCAATTAAAAAAGCCTAGCTTTTGATTTGAGGCAATTTAGCTTTTTTATATTTTTTTACTTGAAATTAAAAGGATTGTTACAAATGGAAAATTCAAATGAAGACATGGGCCAAAGAAAAGACAGTTCCCCCATTAAAGAAAAAGTGATCGCCTATTATTTAATTAGCAATTGCGATCATATTCTTATCTCCAAGATCCACTCATTATTGACTCTTTATTTAATTTAATTTTTTTTTCCTATGAGTCATTTGATAGAATCAGCTATATATTTTATCATCTCCAGACAATATAAGATGTATTTGGCATAATCAGGCTATCTTTTATCATTTATATCCCATTGTTATTTAATTCGAGCAGCTGAACAATATTCATATGATACTGCTGACCACAGAGCCAATATTATACTAGTATTTTTTAATACTAGCCAAATGGACCAAATTCCAATAAATGTAGGACCAAAACCCAATAAATGTTTGGTCGAGACTGGAAACTTCCGATATGGCACCATTTACGTTACCAATAGAAAATTGGGACTATTATTACCACTAGATAAAGAAAGCATAAACATTTTCCCTTAAAATAATCACGTTAGTAGTTTATATATATTGCCAAACAAACAAAAATTAAAATATATTTTTGTTCTTTTTTTTTTTACAATTGACGCTTTCGACAGTGAAATTATGAATATATTATTAGTTTTAAATATCATGCAATTTACTTGATGACCAAAATTAGTGTTGTGGCCAACAAAAAAAAAATGTATTGACTATACCAGACGACCAGAACCAAAATATAGACTAAGCCCAATAATTTCTCCTAATTTAATCATTAGTTTACTCTATAAAATCTTGCTTTAAATCAATCAGAAAGGTCCATGTCGTCTAAATCATTATCAAATCAAGAAATCTTGCATTTTGGAAAAGAAATTATATATTTTTTCAGGTAAACAACACAATGGCTCATTGCCAGCGTCGCGAATAAGACATTTAGTGTTAAATTAATTTGGCACGAGCAAAGACTTAAAACCACAGAAAATCCTAATTAATACCCACAAAAAACTGGATGATATTCGACTCACGGTTTACCCAAATTAGGAAATCAATTACGAAAGCTAAGAAAACAAAAAAAAACCTGCATTTCCACACCTTGGTAAATTTTAAGAAATATCTGAGAAACAAGAGCAACATTATATATCATGCGATTTACATAATTAGCATTGGATGATGGAGAGAGACTTTAAGAAAAGTTAACGAAGTAATAATTTATACTCCTATATTTGAATGCTTCCTTTTACTTTTTCTTGAAAAGTTTACTATCCACTTCTTGACTAATTTCAATCATTACTTCTAATTAACTTTCCTAATTGGAGAGAGAGAGAGAGAGAGAGAGATGCTGACCTCAATAAAGAGAGTGTTGAAGATCATGCCAGAGAAAGAGCTGAAACTGGAAGTGAGGATTTTAAGATTCAATGACTCAAAGACTTCACACAGTTTCACCATCGTGTCTGTCCTCTTGTTACATGTTGCATTCACCACCATTGTCTTCTCTCCCATGAATGTTACCTTCAACTTCAATCACCCAAAACCCACAATTTTTAATGGAAAATTCTTTCTCTAATTTATGAGCCGAGGTGAAAGTAGGAACCACGAGACTTACATCGAGAACTTCGATGAGAGAACGGGAAGAACCCGAATCAAGCTGCTTCATCTTCTTGGATGTGACAGGAACCAGTAGATCACGATCAAAATCTTTACTGAAACTCAGGCTACTTTTTGGTGTAGATTCAAGTTCTCTGATCTCAGCTTCGAGTTTCGTTTCTTCGTACTGCAACCCTTGTATGTAACTAATAGCATCTTTGATTATTGATGCTTTATCCATCTACCAGGGAGAGAAACAATAAAAACAGAGCCCATAATAAGCTTGGATCCTGGAACTGGAAGACAAAAAGAGTTTTCTAGTTTCGCAGATGGGAATTAAAAAAAGAAACCTTAGTGATATTGGGAACAACTGATCGAAGAGCGAAGAGTCTCTGGTTAAGTTTCTGCCTTCTGTTTCTCTCCGACACAATATTCTTCGAAGCCGGCGACGAAGCCGCCCCGTCAGGCGAACTCGAATCATACGACCCAGAAATGGCTTCCTCCAAAGGCCAGCTTCTAGAAAAAAAAACAAGTATCAAAATCTCGAGTGTTTCCCGGAAGAGTAAGCGAGAAAAAGAGAGAAACAACAAAAAAGAAGGAAGAACCTGTCGTATTCAAAATCTTCGTTTTGGAGGAAGGAGTTGGGTTCCCAGTAATTGTTGAATTCTTGGTCGATGTTATCCATTTTCCGACAAATTTTTAATCAACTTGTCTGATCGTTTAAGTGGTGTCTCGTCTCTCCCTCGACCTGTGAGCTCTATATAGAGAAGGGGAATGAGACAGACCAAAGTCTCGGGAGACAACAACGAAGATTTCCAGTTAAAACACACGGCGTTGTATCTTTACCGAAAGAAAAATAATGTCAATTATGAATTATTAGTACACAGTAATTGGCCAATAAAAAAAATCTAGATATTTTCCAACTAAAATAAAAAAAGAAATAAAGACCAGCATTTCTCCATTATTTGTCTATATTAGGATGATATATTCGACACGAGGGCTTATCTATATAGTCTAAATATTCATTCTGGTACCTGTTGTCTTTATCTACAGTGTGGGCACTAAAGAAAATTTGCCCTTAAAAAATATTAATTTTAAATAGCCAAATTTTAATAAATCATGACCAAAAGAAAAGTGCAGAAACATAAAATGTTTTAAGACAAGCTAGCCAACAAAATGACAAAAAATGGTGAAACAACAAATAGCAAAGACGAAAATAAAGAAATGATTTGACAATTAAAATATTTGCAACTAGGCTAAACCCAGCAGATCGAATCATATGATCTTAATCACCTAATAAAAAAACCAAATGTTTTTTTTTTAAATGTCAAGTAAATGTATTCATAATTTATGAAAATGAATATAATAGTCAAAGAGATCACACCGAAACAACAACGAAAGAGCCATAATCCCAAAATTCGGTGTTTCATTTCACATATGTTTTGACAGGAATGGTCCCTAACGAAAGATGATGTCACTAGGATCCGATGTTTGTGACCATCTGAAAAACGTTTTTAAGGACAACAGACCCATATTTGTCAAGTGCAAAGGCATCACGTTACGTATAAACCCAAGCCTAAACGCAGAGACTCAAGAATTTTCTCACACAAAACATCAAAAGATGGGCAATCATGAAAGAACGAAATAAATACCTTATTTGCCTTGTCCCTTGGTCACTTCAGAAATGTGTAGGAAGCTTCCCATAAGACTTGTTCGTCTATCTTGCTCAAGTCTTCATTGTCGAGACGTTTCCACGTCTTGAAACGTTCAACTCCTGCCCATGTGTCTCTTCCTTTCCCGAGATTAGCCTCTATCACTCTTGCTCTTCTGTGCCAATTTGGTCTTCCATAAGCATGGTATCCAAATCCTCCACCGTAACAAAACCATACCCCTTTTAGATTTCCACAGAAATCATTGATATGGTCGTGTCCTATGAACGCGGCTTTTACATTTCCCAAGGACACAAAGGTCTCTAAGACTCCCGATTGAACGATGGAGCATGCTACACCCTCCTGAAACTGGCCAATAAAGGGTGTGTACCACAGATCACGGACTTCTGGGATTGGGATGTGGAAAAAGGCTAGCGCTGGAGAAATAACGGGAAATTTTCCTATCTTTTGGTTATGACCCTGTTTAGTAAGTGAGTCTTTTTTAGAGGTTAATGAATCTTGAACAATGTGTAATCATGATAAAAAAGATCTACGTATGTGAATATTTCACCAGATGTAATAAGAAATGCTTAATCTCTTTACCTGTTTAGAAGTATCTTGAAGCCAACGAAGTTGAGAATCCTTTATCCATCCATATGTTCGTCTACCTTGGACTATTTCTCTATCGCCACTGTCAAGAAAAAAGAGGTCAAAGATAGTGCTATTTGATGTAGAGAAGGGAGATGATTAGGGTTAAGTAGAGAGCAGTGTGCTTCCAATTCGCAGTCACTGTTACAGAACTCATTCTCTCTTCGTTGTTCCCCAATTCGCTAGACGGAGAGTATACGATGATGAATCATCAATATCCTCCCGATTTTCTAAAAGTTTTGATTTTAATCGCGCTTGCAAATAGCGCGCGTTTGGTGGATTCCAAGTCGCAATAAATGGCGGTTTTAAGCCCATTGGGCTTTTTCGCTTCACATACAGCCCACTGTATTGCGTATTAAATGGGCGCGAGTATTTGGTCGATTTACATTGCACTGTGCAGTATGCAGCAAAATAATTATTTTCTACACTAATGAGAGTGGCTTTGCCAAAATTTAAACACAATTTTTGGCCAAATTTAAAACGCGTTTATATTACATTCGGAAAAAAAGAACGAGTTACACCAGTCAAACCCCCACATTAGTAATGGAAATTTTACATTCAAAAACAAAAAAAACGAAAAAACGAAAGAAACTAACCGAAAGATCTACTCGAACTTGGAAACTTGGACTTTGTTCGGAAGACGTGTACCCATGTACCCACCAACACCCCCACCATATTGTTTGTTGTTGTCAACTATACCCCCAAACACCATCCTAATTACACCCGTATCCTTTTCCCCGCCCTTTTTAACCGTTAGTAACCCCGTTTGAAAAACCTCCTTTAACCAACTTTCAAACGCACCGTTTTGAACGTAACCTCCCCCGCAAATCTCCTCCACTAACCTCTCCTCCACGCTAAACCTAACTCCACCGCCACCTTCTCCTTCCTCCGGAAAAACCTCCCCGAAAGCCGCCGTTATCATAGCTTTTTCGATTCCCGGTTGATATTTCCGGTTTAGGACAAACCGGTTCTGAATCCGGTTTAGAAAATGGCTGGAAGAAATCTCTGTCTCTTCCTCTCCGGTTAAATCGCTTGAAATCGGGCTGATCTCTCCTTCTTCATCCTCTTCAGCTTTTATGTTCAGGTCCAGATAAGAGCTGTTGATACTCGATTGCCTCGAGAACAATTCCTTCTTGATCCAAAACCCATTCTCGATCTCACCCGCTTTAAAATTCTTACCCTCCTTAACCGATAGATCAGATTCCGGTTTTCTCTTTCTCCCCAGACTCTGCCCCGTGACTTCCAAACCAATTTGCAAAACAGAGTCTCTGTTCTTCGCGTTGTCCTCCTTTGTCAAGATAAAGATCGCTTGGCGATGATCAATTCCATTTTTAACCCTGCGATTCTCCTCAAACCGATCAGCAAGGAGTTTCACGAAGCGGGGATCCGCCAAGTCGATGTCTTCGATCAAGAACACAACCTTCTCACGATTCTCCAATCCGCAAGCGAGTAGCCTCTCCGAGCTTGCCTTGGACTCGCTGCCTTTCTTCTTAAGGTCAATATGAACAAGAGACTCGAAAGATCCGAAAACGGATTCAGATACCGTACGAGCTATGCTCCTCTTTGCGGCTGTGTCGCTGCCTTCTATCATAATCCAACCGTCTTTCTTCTTCAACACGCAATCCATTAAACTCTCAGCGATCAAACGCATTGTCACAGTTTGCCATGGAATACTCTCCTCCAAGGCTTTAACCAGAGCAGGGATCTTCTTCTTCGTCTCTGCTCCGGAGTCTGATCGGAACAGAGAACGCCCCAAATCGAGACTGATCCTCACGTTTTCGTTGTCATCTTCAGCTTCATTGATCGATTCGCCCTTCTCGTATTCGTTTCCACCAAGATCAAACTCAACAGTGCAAGAATTCTGACGCCTGAATTTGGCAATCGAGTTTGTGACTCGCTGATTCGGCTTTAAACCCAACGAATCAATCAAAGGTATTGATCTCGGCGACTCGTTTGATGATCCATAAGGCAAGCCAAACGAATAGTTTTTCCCCATCAAACTAGATTGTCCTGTGTGATTATTAGTCCTCTCTTGGTGTAGATTTTCACAAAGCCTATTCCATTTTCTCCTCAATCCCATTAACTCATCCTACACCACACCAAAAACAAGAATTAGATCTTCGATGTACCGCTGATATCAATCATTTAACGGTATATTTAAAATTCAAATATCCTAACCTTGTGTGGAGAATTGTCTTCATCATGAGATTGGAGCCAAGAGGGCAAGAGCTTCTCTTGGTTAGCTTTAAAGGCTTTTGCTTCTCTTTCAAAGCTAGTAACACACTCAGGACAACAACTTAGCACAGAGCTTATTGTCTCTTCTTCCTCAGCTTTATTGTAACCAGAAAAGGACTTTGTTGCATTAACATTAATCATCATGCTCCTTGCCTCGTGTCCACTGCAACAAACAAACGGTCAAAAAAGAGAGATCAGTGGCGTTCTCGTAAATAACGTCTGAAAAACAAACAAAAAAGTAAAAAAGAGATTTTGGATTGTTGTTAAAAGAGTCCTGTAGACAAGAAGACAAGATGTTTCCCTAATATAGGACGGTCTCTTAGCTATCAGACATAAAAGAAAACTTGAGACTAATTAACCAAAGTGGTAAAAGGGGTAAAAACGTCCACACAAAACACAAAACACAAAACATAAAATCAAAAGTTTCAAGCTTTATTACTATTTTCCTGTTGCAGGAATATTCTCTACGATGATTTCAAATTAAATTGTCTACAAGCAATGACCATTGAATATTATGACTACCTAATTAAACACTCTTAGAAATATAGTCTAAATAGTCTCAAAATATATGATTGTTACAGCATCTACTATAGTTTAATATTTCTATAATTTACCTACCTTTAGCCACACTTAGGTGGACTCCTATGAAAGTCCAAGTTATAAAAATGTGTATATAAAATAATTAATGAGTCTGTATAATGTGTGAATGGACAGGCATAGACACAGAGGGTTTTGGCTTCAATGGGACACTGATCTGAGTAAGTCAGAGAACAAAGACAGACTCTAAAGGGACCATTTTCAAGTAACCTCTGCAAAAACATAACATTTTAAAAATAAATTATCTAATTATTATTTTTGAATTAGACATAAAGATTCGATTTTTTTGTAAGTTTAACATAGATATAGCTAGTGTCACTATCTACGCAAAACCTTTTTGACCAACATCACAAAAAGATGTCACTTTTGTGACAAAATGACTGAAAGCTTTATCTTTTTTTTTTTTTTAACTTTAATTAATGGTAAAAAGTAAGAAAAAGAGTTTACCTTGTCGCATGAAGGCTTAAGCCAAGATTAGCAGAAGAAGGGACAGAGACAGGATGAAGAGCCCACAGTGTTTCTAGCGAAGGTTGTCTCATTTGACATCTCATGTATGTCTGAAACGAAGCTGTTCCCATTACCCAAACCCTTCTGATTTTACAATCATCATCGTCTAATTCGTCGCTATATTCAGCGATTAGTTTCCCAATTTCTTCAACAAGATGATCCAAAGGACTGTAGGACGACGAAATCTCACTGATTCCGCCATTGCTGTTGTTGTTAATCTCTTTGACTGTCCACTTTAAGTCACCGGTGAAGATAATTACATCTTTGCCACTCGTCGTGAGAGAAACGACTTTCTTCCTCAACTCCTTTATGTTCGTCTCCACATCTTCTCTCCTCATAAACTTTGACGCCATTGGTGAAAACTGAAACTTGACGAAATGGGTTTGCTTTAAATCCCCGATTTGATCGATTTCTCCTCTTTCTATCTTCGCCATTAGCTCCGAGACAAACCCTTCCGTGAACGAGACTGAGTCTCCGACGATCACTGGATTCTTCTTCTTCGTTTTCTTCCTCAGAAGAACATCAACGACGAGTTTCAAATCGATTTCTCTCAGGCGTTGATGATGATGAAGATGAGAGGAGGAAATCAAAAGTGGGTTTTGGTCGGGAGATTGGTTTAAGAAATGGGTTTGCCATAGAGCGAAATTAGGGTTTATAAAGTTGAAATCTTTGGGGTTTTGGTACTGGTGAAATCGGTTGATGTTGTTGTGGTGTTGCTGTTGTTGATCGGGAGAGTTTGGAGAAGAGAAAACTCCGACGACGGAGCCGCCGTAGAAGACGGAGGAAACGGAACAATCCTCGACACAGTTTTTCACGGCGGTGCTGTTAAATCCAGCTTCTCTCATTACCCGACTCACACTCGGGTCATCGAGAATGGATATAACCAACTGTTCAAGCTCCACTTTAACAGCAAGCAACTGCGTCTGCTGCGTTTGAGGCTGCGTTTGCGTTTGCTGTTGTTGTTGTTGCTCGATGCATCCTCGTCTCTGGTGAGCTTGAGCTCTCTTGAGTGCAGCGACGAGAGCGTTTGCGAGAGAAGGCTGACCGTGGAACATAGGACCAGGAACGGTGGGAAGCCTGTTGAGTGCGACATTGAAACAAAGCTCGAGAGCTCTGCATTGAAGAGGATGGTTTTGGTTATGGTGATGATGATGAAGACGAGAAGGGGCAAACTGGTAATTAGTTGAAAAACCAGGGTGAGATTTGATGCAGGCCCTTCTCAAAAGACTTGTCCTTGATGACAATAATGTAGCTGCAACATGGAGAGGAGTGACCTGAACAAAATAAACATCAAAAAAGATCAAAACTTTGAATCAAACAAAATAAAGTTGGAAGTTTTTATTTGAAAAAGTTTGAAGATTTTTTATAAAAAACCTGAGCATGGCCTCTTCTCCGAGCTAAAGTGAGAGATTGCTTCAAGACAGAAGCAGCCTCTGTAGTGAGTGTCTGTTGAATCGTATAACCACCTGTTCGCATAACTTGTAAACCCTAACCCTAACCCCCCACCCCCACGTTTTGAAATTGAAAAACCTCTCTTGAAAGCTTTCTGGTGTTCACTGAAAAACTTATGATTCCTCCTTTAACCACACCCCCCAAATAAATATAACCCACAAGTGAAAGAAAACAGAGCAAAAGGAAAAGGAGCTTCCTTTCTTATGTTTGGAGACTGAAGACGAAGAAGAGAGAACGGAAGAAATGAGAGACGAGAGGAACAGATCTATAAAAAGTTCTAATAGAAGAAGATAAGCAAGAGAACAAAAATGGAGAGAGAAGGAGAGAGAGGGAGAGAGAGGTTTAAGAGAGTTTTAGACAGATAAGGAAATTAGACCAAGCTGGTTCCTTTATACTTATTTCATGCTGGGTTTTCTGTTCCTCTTCTTGAATTATTTTTGAATTTTTTAAAAGTTTTTTATTTATATTATTTTGAAAGGGGTTTTGATCTTATAATGCTTTTACTTTATGATGGGTTTCTTTTTGGACAAACGAGCAGCTTTTGTATGCTTTTGATTTTGCATTTCACTCAACTTTTTTGTCTTTTTTTTCTTTCTCCTCTCGCTTAGTTTACAGCTACAGTGCAGCTTCAGTGTACCTACCATTTTGCTCATCATATCTCTTTAATTTTGGTAATTATTAGGGAATAAGAGCATAAAAAAGCTGCCTTTTTTCAAATATAATTTACACATTATATGCCCACCCCGCTGATATTAATCTATAGGAAGTATTATATGCTTGGTTAATAGTTTTTGGTGGAAAACTTACCATTCTAAAAAGTTCAAAAAAAAAAAAAACTTACCATTATAATATATTATTATTAATAAAAAAAACAAAGGCAACATTTTTCTTTAAAACTGTTGGAGATATGAGAAAACCCATTAAAAAAAAGTTTAATTTCTATAATGCATGCTAAAATGCTAATTAAAGTGGAAACAATTAAGTTAAATTAATAATTATATAGATGGGTTTAAATTAACAAGTAAGATCATTTTTATTTATTTCATGGTTAACAGACGTTAGTCTCTTTTTGCATTGATGTGCGTAGGAGTGACCAACAAAGATCTTCTTGATCTTTTTATGTATATATTAGGTTGGCCCTAAAAAGGTTACTTAGAGTCTCATTTGTTTAATCTCCAATAAAGGCATATTAAAATTATAGATATTTGTTGAGAATATTTCATTTTATTGTAATAGTGAAAATCAATTAATTACAAGAAGGACAAAAGAGAGGAATGGACTCTCTCTATCTCTCTCTCACGCCAATCCTAGGAGAGAGACAGCATTTCATTCCCGGAATACTGCAAAAGCAACCTTCTGTCTCATCTCTCCCTCTTTTGTTTATATCATAAAGTCATTTATTTATTTATCTAAACTTCAATTTTAGCTTGGTCTTGACTCTTAAGTGAGAGGTGTTTGGTATTTTAGTGAGTTTGGATACATCAGCTACATTTTCTTTTGTAAGTGAAAAAAAAAACTGTACAAATGAATTTGTGTATGCTCTAAGTAACTTTAATTTTAGTTATGAATGGTGAAAAATGGTTAGGATGTTTTTTTAGTTAGAATGCCTCAACCGCAATTTTTATTACTATTTGTAGAAAGAGAAACATTTGGATTAGGGTTGTGCAATTTGGATATCGGTTCGATTTCGATTCGGTTTTTTTTTTTCAATTTTTCGGTTAGTAAAAGATAGTTACTATTTTAATGCCATAACTATTTTAGTTTGATACATTTAGTTTTAAGTTTATTCAGTTTATAATCAAAAACCAAAAACTTTGTTTGGTATAAGATGGATTTCGATTATTAATTAAAAAAAATTAGCAATAATAATCAATAAAAAATGTAAAACATAGAAAACTATTTTTAACAAATAACAATTTAACATTAAGTTATTTATATTGTTTTATATTAAAATTTGTTTAGACATTTGTTTTTGGGATTATATATTGTACATATATTTAGTGTATAATATATACTATTATATTATATTTTAAAACTAATCTGGTTTTTCGGTTTAATCGGTTTATATATAAACTATATCCGCATCCTACGATTTTAAAATTATTACATCCGTACGGTTAATATAGTATATCCATATTTCAATCACATGTTCTATTTCGTTTCGATTTTACCATATTACAGCCCTAATTTGAATAGTACCAAAACTCTCAAAGTTTTTCCTTATAAAAGTAAGTCCAGAATTTACTTTTTGAACATAATATAGAAATATGACTAGCTCAACTTATTTCATCTTTTTTTGGACAATTTTTTTTTTTAAAATGCAACATGAATATTTTCCGTGAGGTCACTTATCTTAATACTATTCTCATCAAATACATTTAATTGCGGAGTTCTATAGAATCCAGTGCATTAGTGCTGGTATAATCGCACCGACTCAACTTATTTGATCTAAGTATCTAACAGATGATTTTTATCACTATTAAGAAATTAGTTGAAATTATCACTTTTCAATTATTTAACTGCTCAACAATTTAACGGTTTCACCACAACCACAAATATATCGCACCCTCGAGATTCATCTGCCATATCTTTTTGAACTATTTTACCATATATTCCATCTGTTTCTTTAAGTTAGATGTTTAAAATTTTACTTTTTTGTTTTCTAAAAATTAATGTTTATCAACTTAATGAAAATTAATGTTTCATTCTATAGTTTTCCATACCAATTAAATTCAGTATAGTAAAATATTAAATAATAATTTCAATTAATACAGTAAAGTTATATTTGGTATTACAAATAGTTTTTTAAAATAATGTAACTTATTTTTATTAATTGATAAATATAACATTAATGTGTGAAAATCACAATATATAGTTTAAAGTAACAGAGGAAATATATATTTTGGAGTTGTTTGATACAAAAACTCCCAACAATATTTTGCCTTAAAAATCCCAACAACACTTTAATTCTTCTTCTTCCCACTAACTAAAAAGAGCTATAAAAAGAAGCAAAACTAAGAATGCAGCCCAAAAATGGCTTTAGAATAATCTATGTTAACTAGTATATGTTTCGAACTTTGCGTATTGGTAATGAGAGCTAACTACTATAATTAATATTTTGTATTTTCCCAAAAAATTCTTACACTGCTATTTTTTAAGTTTTTGAAATAAAGTTGAATTAAAAGTTTTTGATTGAAAAAAACGGCTAAGGGGACCAAGGTTAAAATCAAATGGTTGCCCGCAGATCGCTCGAGGATTGGTCTATTTCAAGCAATTCTTGCTTGCCCACATTAGATATGTTTGCATGTGAAAACATTCATAAACGAATTGTAATAAATAATTGACAAAAAAGCCTTGCTTTCATTACAAAAACTCCACCGAAGTTTTACTCTTAACTAGTTAGCTAGATAGTACATATATATTTAGTTTAACCATAGAAATTTGAGTTAATTGAAGACCATTCGAACACAAATGTGATTACTATAAAAACTAGTAAATTAGTGATCGATCTTGAATTTGAATGAATATAGTTAAAAAGGATTAGTAATTGGTTTGATCATGGTGTTATAGACTCCTCAAATGAAAATAATGTGTTTCTCTCTCGACTATTGTGCAAGCACACTATATATCTTCCACTAGCTACTCTTGCTTTATTTCATAGTATACATATCTCAACTATATAACGGATCTTATTGAATCTCTTTTTGGTCAAAATTTGAAAAAGAAACCTCATGGTAAAAGGGCTTTATTATATTCTCTACCTCAATATATACATGCCCTTGTATATGT
This sequence comes from Alliaria petiolata, assembly GCA_020283515.1. Lineage (NCBI taxonomy): Eukaryota > Viridiplantae > Streptophyta > Magnoliopsida > Brassicales > Brassicaceae > Alliaria > Alliaria petiolata. The sequence continues at coordinate 282,780 of JAHZTW010000003.1, read as the reverse complement.
GCATAATTAAGCAATTTAGTTTAAAACCACGTGGTAAAAGGACTTTGTGCTTAACCCCACCATGCATATGTTGTTTGACCGATAAAAAAATAACCAAAGAGGATAACAAGAGTTGAAGATTTGCGTTAAATTTAGATTACGTCTCAAAGACGTAATTCTCCATGACAACCAGGTCCTCGGTTCAAGTCCTACCAACAGCCGAAAGGAGTTTATTTACATATTACGATCTCAATTACACAAACATCCTATGGGTCGAAGGTTTAAAACTCTTTGATAGTTTGATTACCAGAAAAAGAGCTAGGATTTGCTGCACTTTCCATATTCGATGTGGTTCTTCGAGACGCTAAACAATTTTAATATGCGTAAAAAATATACTTTTTTTTCTTCATACAAATGCTCTGTCTATAGGATTTTTTTGTCGTTCCGAGATTTCAAGTATATAAAGAACTCAAAATCACAGAAATTATCAGACGATTAAGAAACACACCAGGTTCAAAACACTTTAATAGAAAAAAAATTAAGTACACTTAAAAATCTCATTCAACCGGATGTTACGCAAAAACTTAGACATACTTTAGTTCGCCACCGACCAATTTATATTCTGATACAAAATCACTCTTAATCTTGTAGCATGCATGCACTAAGAACTTCACAAACACTCGTCTATCGTTTTCTAAGCACAAGAGCAACGGAGACCTTTGTTAGAAGCTTGTCAATATTCATCGTACCACCACTGTATAATTCACACTTGTTTATAAAAGAGGCTCTCAACGCCTTCGCTCCTAGCTAGATTTTCTTTGATCTATTGTTTTATATGATGATTTCCCATTAACAGATCATCTCCATAATGCCGTGCAAGCCTTTCTAAGTAATATTCCCGATTGCTTCAGCTCCAACGTCAACCTTCGCATGCAGGTATATATACGCTAATTTTAGTTGTGGGATCTACAAACATAATTCGAAAGCTAAACCTACAATATTTCGCTTAACTTAAACGGCACAGATATTTATATTTGTTATAGTTAGATCTTTTGAGGTCGAAACCTCAATCTAGAGATCTGTAGTGAGATGTGAAAATTATAAAAGCAGAGGTGCATTCAATGAAAATTGTCGTATACTTTGAGTTTGCGACAGATATGGTAAGAATTTTTTTTTAAGTTGTAACTAGCATTTGGTGTTGGAACTTATTTTTTGAAAAATGGCACATGCCAGTTTTCCGGCAACATTTCCGGTGAGCACAGTTACCGAGATGACCGGATTATGGATTTTTTGGATTCTTTGTAATGAGCACTATGAGATAATGTAATTACTTGTCAAAAATGAAGTTGATTTGAATGAGAAATCTTTGGTCAAAGTGGGCTTGTAATCAAGACTAAAAATTAATATGTGTCAAGATGTGCAAAATGTCTCACATGGAAAGTTTGAAGAATTTTCCACTAGTATATATAGTGACACACTCTCAACAAGGTTCAATAGCCTTGAAAAGGGACACTGTGGAGAAGGAGAGAAAGGACCATTATGCAAAAACAAAAAGATGTTCTTTTTTGGAGTAAATACTTATTAACTTATTTTCATAAATATGTTAATATTCCTTAAAAGATTTTTTGCATAAATCGATAAATCCTAACGATTGAGTCGGAATAATTATTGCGGAATATTTCTGTTGCTTGCGTCCCAAGTCTCGCCAAGTCTATTGCTTGCGCCCCAAGTCTCCTCCACTATATACAGAGGTCTCTCTCATTCATTATTCTTGACCAGATCATCGAAACACATAGCTCTCGAGTAAACACAATATCCAGCAAATCCCTCTCGTCTCTACAGTTTTAGGGTGAGTCTCGAGAGTATAGCGTAGATCTATAGTTCGCAGATTCTATAGTCGGGTGCTGCGACTTTAGTCTCAACACGGTTGTATCCTGGGATTCTGAATCTTTGCAAACCGCCACACTGCGGGAGATTTAAAGAATTAAGGAAATAGATCATATCTCGACTCCGTGTATTCGTCTTTCACTAAAGGTTTTTTAAAACGTTTTTATAAATTCTTATCGATTTCAATCGTTCTTGATTCGTGATTTTCAATCTGGATTTCCGCGGTCCTATATTTGGAAGGAGAGCAACTGTCGTTATCACAACTCCACACATCTCCATCTGCAGCTTCAATCGCGAAAGACATCAATGACTATGCGATCAAAGCTACTATGACTCATGGACAACTATCTAAACAACTTCTGATACTATCACACTCTGGTTTTAGCTCTTTCGATACAACACCACCACGACGATCTCTTGTGCAACCTCTGATATTCACACTCTGGTATACCACTACCTCTTCTATCTTTTTTCTCTCTTACGTAAGCCGTTTAAGCCCAAAAACAATTCTGTACAGTTTATTTTCATGCTATATAATTAATTAACCGTTAAACAAACTAAGAAAGTAGCAATAATATATGTTTTTCTATAGAAATTTTGGGCATAATTAAATGTGAGTTTTACCTAACGATTCTCAACCAAAAAACATAGCTAAACAAAAAAAAAACTAACCATGTCAAAAGAAAATTAATCTATCATAATTTCATTACAAATGCAGATAATCAAGACATGTTTTGTGATATCATACTCACTCTTGTTTTCTAACCTTCGAAGTCAAAAATGTCGTCTAAAGTTGAAATTAACTTATGCCAGAACGAATAACCAATTAAGGGTTGCTTTATGCTAAAAATATTTAATATGTATAATATATATATACCTCATGATTAATAGAAACACACAAAAGAAAGAAAAAAAATTAAGAAAAAAGGCAAAGAGAAAGCTAAAGATTTTGGTTTTACATGATATAGCTAATGAATATTGGAGCACTACTTTTCTCTTTGTTTAGTGTTCTCTTTGTTTAGTGTAATGATCATAACTTCTAACTTTTGTGTAATCAAAGAAGCCAAGAAGGGTCTATGGACTATGGTGGAGAGAGTCCAAATCATTGGGGAATAATATTCCCATAGGACCCATGAAGTGAAAAAAAAGACCAAATATAAACATAAACTAATTGAGGCTACTCTATTTGCAAGGAAAGTATATACTATTAGAGAAAGATTGATGAAGAAAAATGCAAATGAAATTTTCTTTAATGCCGATAAGGAGCTAAAGTGGCAAAGTTTTGGAGTTCTAATTATTTGGTTTGCATTTTTCCTTACATATTTCCAACAATAGTTGGAATAAAAAGATGACCCTATGGTCCCTATCACTGCAAATGCATCTTAACTACTGCGTTTATAGTTTAAGATATATTAGCAACTTCATCCAAAACCGAAATTTATACCAATTCAAAGATCAATCACTATATGCAATCGTTAGAGTAAGAACCCATGAGTTGTCATAATCGATTCCGTACGTGTATTTATAGTGCTTTTGACCAGTACTGTCTGTATATAATTAGATGGAGTTAATTTTGATATTTGTATGATATTATATAATATCAAACTTGGAGTTGGATGTGATAGTCACACAAATATAGAAAAATATGTCTTTCTAACAGGTGTTTTAAGGAAAACCAACATGTTACAAAAAATTTTTTATCAATTTGTTAACACATTTTGTAAAACCTAAAAATTTCATTTTCTAATAATATTTACATTTTTAGCAACAAAAAAAATACAAATTTCGAGACTGAAACTACATCGAACATTGCAACGATGTGTTAGATACATATATTATAATTATTATTCATTAAGAAAGAGTTTGATATTATATAATATTGATCAAATGATCAAATTAAAACACGGTTTATTGGTTGTTTTTGGTTGGACTGGAGTCTGGCGAAGAAAATGACAACGAGAAAGAGTTGATAAAAAAAAAAAAAAGAGTTTTCTTTTCTTTTCTTTTTTTTGAAAAGGGTGAAAATGCATGGGAGTGAAAATGAAAGCACATAACTTTACGTTCCAATGTATACGGTTTCCACTAATTTTATTTTATTGGATTAACGAATAAAAACATTATCTGCAATATATTGTTACTTCTCATACATAACGAATAAACATAACGTGTTCTAATTAAAAGTGGAGTAGTATAAGGCTTGCAAAGATTCTTAACCTCCAGGCTGACCCTGATATCCATATATATATTTGGCGATTTGGAGGCCATATATTTTATACATATTAATTATGTAAATTTTGGGGGCTAAGACAAATATTTTGTTTGATTCCCCTTAGGGTAGGTTCTAGCTCAACATGTAATTATTTCCTTTATGATGAAAACAAAACCAACCTAAACCTAAAAAAAAAATTTATCTTCTTCAAAAATTATACTACTCCACTTTTAATTAGAAACACGATATGTTTTTTTCATATAAATAATTTAGAAGAATGTTTTTAGAAAAATATTTAATACGTTTGTAAAATTAAAATAGAGTTTATATATAGACACATATCATCAAAAGAATTATTGTATCTCTATAACTATACGCACAAATTTGTTGTTGGTTGTTAATTAATTATTTTACTTAAAATGTTTAAAAATTATAGACTGCGATAAAAATTAACTTTAATTATAGTGTTGACATATCAGTGCATAACTTTAAATGAGGATTTGACAAGTTACAACGTATATTAATGCAATTAGATACAACGATGGTATGTATCTGAGAAAATGGATCTGAATGTCTCGCAAGCTTGTAGACTAACCGGCCGGTTATTGTCATTATGATAGAACGTACGGTACGTGCTTAACATTACTCATTCAATAGTAGAAAAACCTTTTGAAAAAAAAAATACCACTGTGAACAAAATATCCACGTATAAATTTCGAGATTAGTATGTGTTTCTTTTAAAGAGATTAGTATGTGTTCATAATAATAAATTATCCAAATATGGATTAGATTCGAGATTAGTATGTGTTTCTTTCTAAGAGATTAGTATGTGTTCATAATAATAAATTATCCAAATATGGATTAGATATGAGTTTGTTGTATAAATATGAAATGCGAAAGGAAAAAAACGCATGTTAATTTTATATGAAAAGGGCATTTTGGTGTTGATCGGATCTAAAGGAGAGAGGAGTGATCATTAAAGTATTAAAGGAGATGGGGAAAAAAGTAAAGAAAGAAGGTTAAATCGAAGGGATAAAAAAAGGCAAAAATAAAGTGTGTTAATTATTTTCTTTGCCTTTACTTTCAAATGTTAATGCTTTTCTTCTTTTGCATGTAAAAGATAAAGAAATTATTCATCATTACTCTCTCTTTCTTCTCTAATCCCAATGAAGCATAAATCTTGATCGATCAATCTTTTATAAGAATTGAGTCTACAAAGTAACCCACCGGATCGGAAAGAGGGTTTGATCTTTTTGCCAATAGCTGAGAAACTCCAGAACAGAACTTAGAAGAATAAAAAAAGAGAATTAGTTAAAAGTAAAACAATATGCGCAAGAAAAAAACGTGTTCTTGTCTTCTTGATGACCTTTTAGTTGGATAAACAAACGACATTTCAATATTAATTTACAAAGTTTAATTAATTGACATTGTAATTTAATCAATGATAAAGTATATAAAAAATTCATCATTTTAATATGAACTCTTTTTTTTTTGAGAAGGAGTTCTAATATGCATTCTTAGGATGAAACCAAGATTGTAATGTGAATTATGTATTAATGATTAAGACTATATTTTTTTTTTTTGAAAAAACGACTATATACAACAGAACCTATATAAATTAATATTCGATTTATTAATATCTCGATAAATTAATATTTTTTGTTAGTCCCAAAATTAGTTTATCAACCAAATAATATATTTATAAATTAATACATTATAAATTAATAAAATTTTATATACTTCATGTTTTTAACGTTATTAATTTATAGAGGTTTTACTGTATATTATTTCTTTACATTTACGTTTGTGATTACTTTTTTATATTCTAATATCTTATTTAAGAACGCAAAAGCAAAACAAGAAAGTGATATAAATGTACCTTATAAATATTAACCATTTAAAAAGAAACTAATACCTAACAAATTTTTGGGGCTTGATTGTTTTTCAGTTTGGTATTTGTAGATTTACGAATTTTACTACATTAACTTAATTATAACAGTGCTTCTTATAGTGAATTCCAACCTCTCTAAGTATTGGCAAATAATTGAGTAACGGTGTTGTAGGCGCAACAAGTCTTTATGTCCTTGATCGAATCTGCAGTTTTCCTTGATCGATTTAGCTGTCGATATGTCCCCTATATCTCATGTGTGTGTGTAAACAGAGAAGGATGATGCATGATGATTATTTCGCCATGGCCTTTCTTGAACATATTTGTGCGAAGCCCAAGTGCCCAAAACTGCTTATTGATCGATCAAGACATTGTAATGTTTATTTCAAATATCAATCCATATATAACCATGCACACCAAACAAATTTGTACAACAAGAATTTAATAAAATATATTTTCTGAGCAGTCAGATTTTATGCAGTGGCTTTTAGAATTGATTTGATGGACGAAAGCTTACACAGAGACAGTTGAATTAAACATATATACTCGTGTATGATATATATGACTCTTCTAATCTAAAATAGTGACAGAATAGGGGAATGGATAAACCACGTTTGTGTCTACTCTTTTGAATTTATTTTATAAAACATTAAAGCCTCATCTAAAAGCCAATAATTTGTAGTGTTAGATTCTTCTCTGACTGAGAAGAAGATTGAATGAAATTGTAGAAAGCAAAAACCAAACTAAACCAAAGTTTTTCGGTAATCAAGTCTAGTTTCTTATCAAATCTCAACGACTCAACCCAATCGTAAATTTTACATTCAAATGATTATTATAGTATTCAAAAGTTATATATACATTGAAATTTCTGAAGAACAAAAATAATATGTAGATCGTAGTGTACAATTGTAGCTGACATATATTAATTTCAATTGAGTTAATATAAACTAGATTTCGTTTGTATCTATAAGTTTTTAATCAAATTTGTTGTACATTAATGACGAATTTGTTTTTATGGTATAATGTTTTTTTGAATTATATGTTAAATTAATTTAAGAAATTTTTTTTTAACATCAAATACGATTTTTTAACGCTGATTTTATTATTTTATTATAAATTATGAAAAATTCTTATATTGACAATTCAACAACGGATAATTCCTACAACCTTATAAGATTCACGGTTAGATTTTAGACTGACATTTTCACCTGCATCATGTTGTAGATCTCATATAAGATTGTCTTCGTTAATATGCATAATTGATAATAAATTATACTTTCTGATATTTGAATTCCAAACCTACTATTTACTCGTGTAAAATAATTAATAAACTCTTAGAGCAAGAACAATGGTAGGTTCTTAAGATATTCTCTGAGAACCTATCAGTGCTCTTACTCTTAATTAACTAGTAGACGAAGGCGACTTCCACTGATAGACCTTTGACATCAAATGCATTTTTGTTTGAGTCTACAAAGAAAAAGAAACAAATTTAGTTTATGGTATAATATTGTAAACAACACCTTGATGAATTATATATTTTAAATGGATGTTTAAACAAAACAAACAAAAAAACTAAACTTCAAGATATAATTTTATTTGACTCAGATTGTTTTCATTAATATCCGTGATGCTTACGAATTATTCATATATTGCAGAAGCTCTGATTCATATGTTCAGGTAACTTTATTTACCCAAACATTAATCGTATATGCTAAAGTTTTGTAAATGATTGACGTGACTCAAAAAGCATGCCCTACGTAAATAGTGAGTGCATAGGTAGAAAATTTCCAAAGACCACACCACACACACTATACATACATATATTGATATAATGCATTTATTTGAAAGTTGTATTTATATTTTTGTTGGTGAAAACACAAAAAACACAAGAAATACCCGACATGACAAAATAAATGACAGCATACAAAAGCATTCAAAAATGAAATTCCAAATATAATAGAGTTTGTCTTTCTTCTATAAAGACATTACTTGTTCACGAAATCAAATGTTTATAATAAGTATTACGTATGACGTGTGCTATTTTTAAAGTGTTATTGTCAGATGATAATCAAGTTATTTATACTAGACATGTCTAATAATATATCTTTGTAAAGACTAAATAATCTTCATTTAAAATAAAATAAAAATTGATCGAATATGTTATTTTGACCCAGCGCTCAACCAATTTAATTTCTGTGAACGGAACAGATAGAAACGTTTTGTTTCTAATTTTAGTTTTTCTACTACTTTTAAGGAATCATTTTGGGTAAGAATTACTGAGAAAATGAAGAAAAAAAACAAAAATTGAGGTAAACAAATTGGATAGTACGACAAGACAACGGCTAAATAGACATGAATCTAATTTGGTTACTAGGTTCTGGTAAAAAAAACATCTGGCTGTAACTTTGAGGCAAGAAAAAAAAGGCTTTTACATGCCATTTTATTAAGTGTAAAAAGTGCCCATTGTATTGTGTACATTCCACTATTGCAGTCAAAAAAGGTTTTTTTTTTCTACTCGTCATCTTTTGCGTCATTGGTTTTATAAAGGAATAAAAATAACGTTTATCCTTTTTATTTATCTATTTATATAAATAACTGGATTTTGCATCGTATCAAGAAAAGTCTTAATACGTATCTTCGCTTTTGGTTTCTTTTGAGATGTATAAGCCAACCAGCACAAACGTAGGCCTATATAGCCTATATAGGCACTAACACTAATTAACATCTTTAATTTTAATATAAGTCTGAGCTCTCGTGAGCTCAACTTCACACGAGAAATCAAATATAGTTATGAGTTTATTGTGTTATGTTTTCTTAAGCAACCTTATATGTTTTTCTCTGAACTAATCTAAAGAATTTATGAATGAAAACTTAACGCGCACATAAAAATTATGTCAAAGCTGGCTAATAGAAATATACCTTCTCAATAACGAAATAATCGTAGTCTACTTATTTTGGTATGTACCGGTCTCAAAAATTTAAAATGTAAATATATTTTGCCAGTTATTAATCATTGCAACTTGCAAGGTTGTAAACTCTAATTTAGTTTGAAGTTTGGTTACCTTGCAAATAATTCTCCGGAATAAATTGTTCGTATCATATTATTAAATAAAAAAAGGCCGTTCATTAGTACATGAAGATTTAACGTGTTATAGAACAACTGTTTTAGTTTTGCATTGTTTGAATTTGAATATACAACGGTACATTAGTTATTAAGTTCAATGTATTGCTCAAACTTGTAAAACATATGGGTCGAAAACATAAAACTTCTCCTATATTCTCATATAAAATAAATATACTTCGTGAATATACTCCCACTTTCGAAAGAGAGACTCAGCGTCTCAATTCCAGTTGAATCTATTTAGAATATATAGTAGATAGCAGAGAATTCATTTGGATAATGACACTTTATAAGATTGTGCTAAATATAAAGTTTTGGAGGAATGAGGAATAAACGTAGGAAGAGGCCAAGAGGAAACGTGAGAATCAAACTCTCTCGCGTAGATAGAAGGATATTCAATCACATGGGGAATCAAACCTTCTTTCTGAAACAGAAGGTTTCAGCTCTCGTGATCAGTCTGTGTAATAGGGAGAGAAAGAGAGAGAGAGAGCAATGTGACAAATGTCCTCTTCTTCTTTTTCTTTAACATTTCTTGGGAGTTTGAACAAACGCGTGCCCTATCAAGCTGACACAACAAAATTTACCAAAAAACACAAAGACACTTCACATACACCAAAGCCTACACTTAGTGAAATATTCTCTCTCTCTCTCTCTCTCTCTCTCTCTCTCTCTCTCTCTCTCTCTCTCTCTCCTTTATACTCTCTTTACTCTCTTTTTGATGGCTCGCCTTTTGAAGCACCCAACATGGATTCTCTTTGCTAGTCTAAAACCCATCACTTTGTATCACACCTAAAAAAATTCAACACAAAAAAAAGGAAAAGATAATAGATTCTGTTTTCATATCCTTTTTTTTTTTAATTCATTCATTATATTGACCATGACTCTTTTTTTCCTATCTATTTCTAGTGGTGTATTGCATTGGTAATATATTAATCGTGGACATATTATCCACGCTTATAATAACAAGAACAAATCATTTTCATAATTGGGTTGGTCATGACTAGGCTAATCATGAGCTAAGGATATATTATATCTATGCCGCTAGGTTTTTCATATCAGATATGTATATATAAAACGACAATGGATGTCCAACAAAATATTAGGGCGACAATATGGAGAGAAAGCCAACTAAAAAGTATAGCCAGTTTTGTATTTTCGGTGGAAAAAATATACGGAAATTCGATAAGTGGGGTTAATGACATGATATGCAAGACCATAGAATAAAAACTTTAATGTACATCGATGTGTCTTTATGTATTGATTATATTTTTTTGTTGGGGTACGAACGATCTATCTATCTATCTATCGAGTCTTTTGGAGTGTATTGCATGGGGGAAGAGTGAATAATCACTTTTTAGTAATTATTAGTAGTACTATTAATTAGCGAAAATAATATATAACTAAAAAAAAAGCCAACTTTTTAGAGTTTCCCACTCTGTTTCGTCATCATTGCAGATGAGGTGTGAATGGGCCACATAGTCAACTTTTGTTTCATTCCCTTTTTTTGTGTAGGGTTTGTAGTAGGAATGTCTCTTTCCTTTTGTTCCTATGATTATTTAATTAACTTATTTATGTGTCTATCTATTACTATATCCATTTGCTCTAAATGAATCAATTGGATCTAATGCAAATTCGTAACCTATTGCCGTTGATATTGTCAGTTTGTCAATTGTCATCGTATAACAATGTTGGATAATGCAAATTTGAATTTAGATACTAATATATGACAACACTAACACACACACACACATAAAGTTAAAAAAAAAAAAACACTAACACAAACTATTACACTATTTTTTTAATTCAATATATAAATAAAATTGGAGTGGTTTCGTCTTGTCGGGAATTTGTCATGTTGGTTCGAGACATAGAACGAATGTATCAAAAAATTTATTAACGTCGGGAATTAATATGGGCTTCGACCTCAGATAACCGAAGAAAAATAGTTCAAGCTGTTATAATCTGAATATTAAGATTTAAGAGCTAGGCTGGGTTAAGACCCATTTTAAAGGATTGTGTTTAAGGCCCATTTATATGGGTTATGATTATGAGTCCCCACATGATCAAGTTGACTAGTTTTTAGTTTTCTTTTGTTTGGTCAACTTTTTTTTTTCTTTTTTTAAACCCTAATAGTTATAGGCTTTCGATTCATAATCTCCTCCAATATCCAAAATCAATTGTTATATATTCCAATTTACTGAATAATCTTCCGTCCCAAAAAACATTTAAATTCGAAACACAAAAAAATCAATTCGTTTATACTACCATTAGGTACCCATTCATTTAATTAAAAAAAAAACAAATGTTACACTGGGATTTGCAAGTTAACTGATTAACAGAATAATCAATTTAGAAAATGCCGAATGTGATATAGAAAAAAGGATCAACGAATGAGTTGAAAATATAATTTACTGGTTAATTAAATAATAAACGGTGATTTTAACATTTTTAAACACTATGGGGGTGTATTGGATTATGAATTTTAAAAGATTTGGTGGTTCATTTAAAATCTCTTGTTATTAAACTAATGATTTCTAAATGTCTTATCAAATCATATGTTATTCAATCAAGAATTTATAAAAAGCAAATTAAATCCCTTGTTATTGTAAATATTTTAAGTAGTGGATTTTAGAGGATTTTTGAGTGATTTTAAGTGGTTTTGGTGGGATTTGTTAGTTAAAAATATAAAAAAACCAAATCTCATAGTTTTAGGTGGAATTTCATAGACTTTAATAACAAAGCATAAGAAATTTTCTAATTCATTCAAAAACATATAAAATTTCATTAAAACTCAAATCATTCCAAATTCTCCCAAATTTTAGTTTCAATACACCCCGATATATATAGATGATTATTCGTAGAACGTGCGGGTAATTTTGGTATAAGTTTATTTTTCTTAATTCTAGCATTATTTTCTATTTAAGAATACAAAAAAGAAAATTGTACAACTGCTTGTTTTCTGACCTATTATACAACAAAACCATTCGTCAAAGTCTCGAGTTATTAAAATAGCTCTTTAGGAAATAAATTATGTTGTTCAAGGCCTGGTCCAACATTCCAAAGACATTCGATATTGGACTGCGCATGGGTCAAAAAAACAGTGATCAAGCCCATATATAGTTTTTATTGGTATAAGCGAAAATCGATTTTTTTTTTTTTTTTTTGTTGGTAAAATAGCGAAAATAAACTTAGAGTCCTAAAATCAGTCATACTCATACATCGTCGTCCGTATGACCGTATGATACATGAGTATGCTTTGTTATTGGTCACAAAATATTAATTTAGATGCAATAATTTTATATTGTTTGTCGCTTAGCAAAGACTACAAATGTACAAACCCTAACATGAAAACATATATCACTAGGCTTACTAGCCATGTGTCAATTTTATGTCCTTGACATTGTCCATTATTTGATCTTTACTTGTCGACATTATGAGTTCGTACTTCGTCAATAAGTCCAAGCAAGCTGTAAACAACATATGGGGGCAGAAACCAATGACAGAGTAAAACAATTATATTTTTTGAGATATGATTATATTTTTTAAAAAAAAGAGTAGAATGTTGGAAAAACCATTATCAAATTTTATTATATAAGAACTATAATTAAACGTATTTGTGTTTTTTTCTTCCTAAATCACCGTCACTGCCTCCCTCTTTAAGCTCATACTTAGGATGATCATTTAATTATACGGTATAGAGAATTGAAATCCCACAATTTTCACGCCCGACAGGGACATTCTCCGAACACGATTTGTGTCACAAAATCGATAAACTGATGAATCAGCTTCTCTCCATCTATAGTTCCAAATAGACTGAACAAATCTATCATACACACACACACACACACACACACACAAACAAACAAAAAAATCTATCATTTACAACGCAAAACTAAAGATCCTACAAATCTAGTCTGGCTGTATTCTTTGTCTCATTTGTAAAAAATTCTTAGCACATGAGAATTTTTGTTTGTAAGGTTTTCGATCACATAAGATTTTTTTTTTAAAGTTGCTTGTAGTTTTAGAAGGGAAGGGTGTACATAGTTTGAAATTAGTGATATGAACGTTTTCGTAAGCGAAATTTTTATTAAAAGCAAAAAACCTATCAAACCAAAAGTAAACTTCTAGTTCGTTGTAAAACCTTGGGCCAGAGATTCTGTTGGCTTGTAAATACAGGAAGAGAGTGGTACGTTCCTAATTTTGTTATGGCGAATGCGTCCATAGTATTTTGAGCCGTCGATTTTCATGTTGTGATCTCTCGATATCCACGTGTGTAGATGCTGATCTAACGGTCGTGATTCATTTGCTTCGAATTTAGTTTATAATCTTATTTTACAAAAAAAAAAAGTTTACCATATTCATCTTTTGAGATCTCAAATGTTTTTTTAGTACCTTTAAAAAAAAAGTTTTTCTTAGCAAGCGCAGAATAGCAAATAATAAGGTGAATTTTTACTAACTTTGTAATTGTACAGAATTACTTACGAATTTTCACTTTGCGTTCTATCGTTTTAACAATGTAAATAGAGCAAAATTAACAACCTGAAGTCCTTTTCCGTTAAGTGGTTCTGGTATTTCACTTATGATCCTATCAAAGTCACTACGATATATTCTATAAAAAAAAACCTTAATTTGTTATTCAACACCTTCTCTTATTTAGAGGCAATGATAACATCTCATGCAATTGCTCACCACGAGTCAATATGATCAACTCTATAGTGTATTATAACAGCTCGTTGTTATTATACTTATTCTATGTTTTATAGTAAATATATAATTTATATGATGTATTCAATAATCTAGCACGTTACAAAAAAATGAAAAAACTACACAATTCGTTATTTAACTATGTATCTATATGTATTGTTTCTTATAACCTTTTGTTACCATATACTGTATATCATGTTTTATCCCTATTATTATTTAAGATATGGATATATATATATATATATATATCGTATTATATATATAACATAAGGAAATTGGTGGTGAGATAGTGATAATATGAAAGTAGATTGATGGAGAAAAATTAGAGTTGCCGTCATCGACATTTGCAATTGTGATGATGTGTTCATTTTCGAAGTTTTAACGAAGCTAGCCACTCTCGCAAGACCAATGTACGGGAACGTCGGAACCACTGTTTAAATGTCTTCTCCGGCCATTATCGCCGAAATTATCATCTCCAATTAAAAGGACAAGATTGAAACTAAATTAAAACAAAAAAACAAAAACTACCTCTGTTAGTATTTTTTTTTTTGTCGGCACCTCTCTTGTAATTTAAACGTCTCTATTTGGTACTTACTGATTTTTTTTTTGCTTTTCTATTGATATTCGTAATTCAACCTACAAAAAAAAAAGTAACGTTTAGGCGATGAAATCAAAGTAAAAGCTAACGCAGAACATTTGTCGCCTTGTAAACTTGTGGGGTTGTAAACTTATTACTACATTCTAACCTCTTTAGCGTAATTGTATTACATTACGAACACACGAGGCCCGCCATTAACGTAATCATATTTGTTTCTACTTTTTGTTTGCTTTTAAATGTACAATTTTAGCTTACAATATATGTTTCTCCCTTTTGATTTCACTTGTACTCTTTTTTTTCAACCCAACACGCACGGGTGGTTTTCACATTTAAATGATTGCAAATATGTATTATATATTAATTTTGACTCTCTCATTTCTAAAGATGTTATAGAAAAAATATAATTCATCATTTCTGAATATGTCCCACGTCTTACAATAATTTGTGCTATTTTTGAAAGTTTAAATTTTATATGCTATAAATTTGGAATGAAAACTTCAAAGTGTGTTGTTTTAGGGTATTGATCTAAAATTAATTAAAAAATATGAAACAAAATCAATTCCAAAAGCCACTTGTTTATACAGACATATATAACTATAATTTGTTTAGTAATTCACGCAAAAGATATTGATATGACACTTATATTGAAACAGAGAGAGTAAAATTCTGATTTGGATGATATGATACATGTAATTCATATTTTATTTAAATTTTTTTAACTATCCACTGTTTTTTCAAATAATTATTTATCATTTGATTAAGAATATTTAACTCTTATTCGCATAATGGGCTGCCAGCCGTCGGATCAAGTTGCCAATTAGCTGTTAAACCGTATAGGAAACTTGTTACAATATTGTACTTTCGAGAGATGTAATTTAACATTGTTACATTGATACTCTTGGTATGATTAGGAACTTTCTGCGGCATGTCGCATATGTCAGGAGCTTGCCTTGCATGGCTAAGAAGTGAATGCTCCTCCTATTTGTATGGTTGTATATATTGATCATCATGAACGTTGTAAACTCATGTAAAATAGTTGGAGGGTTTGAAAACTGAAGTTTCTATGATCTAGATAAAGAAGTGTTGTATGCGTTCGATTAAATCAAAATTACATAAAAGAAAATATGAATTACGAGAACAAGCATATAGCATATTCCAGCTTATTGTACTCAATTTATTTATTACTTTACTTTAAAAGTAAATGACCAAATCTGACGTATAATTGAGTCAGCAAAATGTCCCATTGTAAAACAGTAAAGACTAAAGTAATAAAACGGCTAAAAAGGCAAAGCCGTTTTTTTCCTCTTTTCTCTATAAAGTCTCGTTCATGCACCAACCAAAAATCCCATCT
>JAHZTW010000003.1:167982-266359 GCA_020283515.1 Alliaria petiolata | reverse complement strand
GCTCGTGACTTATTTATGAGACGCAGAGAGAAAAAGATCACTACTGATTCGGTCACATGCAATATGACCTCAGTGGTCAGTGATTTATGTTGTTTTTTAGTCAGAAAACTGTATTTTCTGAACATTTCAAAAAAAATAAACACAGGGAAAAGGAAAGAACAGCTCTTGTTTTTTTTGGGGTTATAAAAAGCTCTTATCTATTGAGAAAAGAAAAAAAAGAAAAAAAAGAGGCAGCTCTTATCTATAGATTATGAAATGATAGTTTATATATCAACTCTTTTACTTTCTGACTAACTAGAAATTTTTAGGTTTCTGATCCATACTAAGTTTTATAACATTTAAAAAATATATATTTATGCCAGTTCTACTAAAACTAAATTACCGATTATAACCGGATTGAAATAAGTCCATAATATTAATTAAAACAGCATTTCTGTATTTTAAAGTAGTTATTTACCATTTCACTTTGATTTTGATTTATGTATGTTATATTATATAATGAAGATATTATTATTAAGACAATTATCCTGAACTATTAACATTTTTTAAAACTGAGCATGTTGAATATCGACAAAACCAGATAGAGGAAATTATATAATGTTCAAAAAATAAAAATATATATATACGTACATATGTGGGACAAATTCGTATTTATTTCGGAGACGTGTACAATCTTATTATTTCGTAGCCGCAACAAGAAACTTTCTTTTCGTCCGTCGAATACACAGGTCACATGTAGTTAATTTATCTTAAGTTAATCACATACATTAAGTAGAAATTTTGACTCCCAAAAATTAAACAGAGAAAAGTTAAAGAAACAATAAACTGTTTGACAAAACAAAAACAGTTAACTGTTAACTGTTTACGATATGAATTTTCTGCATTTTATTATCAATCTTGGTTTAAATTTGTTTTTGTTTTAAAATATATATTGAAGTTCTGATTTATACTTAATAGTATTGATTTGTCCAAACACAACTACTATATCATTAAATTTAATGCAGTATTTTTGGTATGGGAATTTTTATTTTATCTATAATAAAAATAAAACTCAAAATGATAATTATTATAAAATCATATAATCATTTTTTTGGTCGATAAATCATATAGTATTAATTAAATAACACTTCTCTTCAAGTCTTATTTCCAATTAGGCAATTATTGTTAAATTTGCTTTATTAGATCTTAAAAAAAAATCATGGTTAGCTTGAAGAGAAATAGTTATTTTATTTTTTTTGTTAATTGTATATATAAATTCCTTTTTATCCAACGCAATTTCAATTTTCATATTCTTTCAAAGTATACTTCAGGAAGAGAATTTCTTGATACATGGTGTTGAGAAATTTGTGAAGTCTCTTTGATAGAAAGGTGTTCAGATACTTTGTATACTTATAGAATGTATACATTATCAAATTCACATGTGAAAAATATATAATCAAAAATATATCATATAAATAACAATATAATACGAAGTAGAAGAATCAAAAGAGGAAGAACATTTGACTTTCATGACGATCAGAAGAGTTGTCCATCAATTTTATATCTTTAAAAAAAAATACTTTTTGAATCATAAACAATTCAAACTTTAGTATATATATTTTGGAAAAAAAAATCAACAATATCACACTGTGATTTCAATTGTAATTGGCCATCTTGGTATTGTTTCTTGCATTGTAAAATCTTGGTATTGAAATTGGAAATATAAGAGCGCCACAATAGAAAGTCTTTTTTATGCTTATCCACCACGTATGTGTGTTATATATGAGAATGTATCTTGAATCAAAAAGGTCGAACACATATGGAGTGAAAGGAAACAAGTACTAACATGTGAAGGAAATTCTCAGTTTTGCCCACCATAAACTACACAAAGCACAATTTTCAAATCCGCTTAAGTTTTTTATTGGACGACAAAAGAAAAGAATAGAGCATTGGCCCAAAACTTTAAAAGCCAAAATATATCCAAATACAAAAGTTATCAGTGCCTAAAGCCAACCAATTTCGGCCCAAACATACCAAACGTTTTGGTTGAAAAGTTTTAAATTGTTTTCAAATATATGACTAGAGAGTTAGAGCAGCTCAAATGGGTTTTTAACATAAAGTTTTTAATAAAAAAAAACTAAAAAAATAATTAAAAACTAAATAAAATGCTAAAAATCGGTTTTTAAAAGATAGTTTTTAGAATTGTTAAGAACTTCATTTTAACAAAAAAAAAATTAAAACTTCACAAAATTTTAAAACTTCACAAAAATTAAAGCTTCGCAAAAATTAAACCTTCACAAAATTAAACCTTTACAAAATTTATGAAATGCAATATTTTTTAAGTTTTATAAAATATAATTTAAACAAAATAAATTCTATTTAAAATATTATAATTTTTTTTAATAATAATTTTTTTTATTTTTAAAAACCTCAAATGGGGTTCTACTATCTTTGGAGCCATGCAAATTTAATTAGAACATTTTCAAAATTTATAACTAAAATAATGCTAAGAAGGTGGTCTTAGATGTATATGCTATACTTGCTTACAAATAAAAGTTTTAATCATTTTTTTTCTTTTTGACAATGTGCATTATATAATTTTAAATTAATGATGATACAAAAATTTCGAATGATGACATTTTTGTGTGCGGAGGAAAACACCTTTCATCCTCGAGTTGTTTTATTTTTGCTTGGATTTATTTATTTTTTGTCTCACAAAAAAAAAAAAAAAAGTCCTTACTCCGTAGAATGAAACGGGCCGAGTTTTACACAATCGGGTCGGGTTTAATATTTTGCACGCACCCGGAAAAACCCTAATTTTCCCTAAAGTCCTTGTCTTCGTCAGATGTTTTTCCATTTATCCGCCTCGGTTCCAAGCAAATTTGTCCTAAGCTCAAATTGAGACACGAGCTTCATACTTATGCCCAAAACCCTAGCAGCGGAATCTTCTCCAAACCCCTTAAACCCAGCCCTCTTAGCTCTCAAGCCTCGTCAAGTGGTGTTGATCTCTAGACCAGCTATGGGGAAAGAGTGCAAAACCTTGAATTTGAAATCGGAGCAGAAGGTTCTTCTTCTCCGTTCGATAGCTCAGTACTTGGAGCGATGTGGGTTTTCCAAATGCTTCAAGAAATTGCTCTCCGAAGCCGAAATCGAGGTTTGCACATTCGATTTTACTTGGGCGACAGTCAAATTTTGATTTTTAAGAGACTTCTCTTTTGCTGTTTGGCGAAAAAAGATCAAAACTTGCTCAAAATTTCCATTGATTAGCTGCTGAATGTTGTCCTTGAATTCGCCTTAGATTACTATGGAGTTTATCGCTAGACCAGTTGTTGATATAGCATAGGATTCTTACATGAATGTGCTCTTTTGTTACTGTTTCAGAAGAAGGAATTGAACAGCACTTTACCGGATCTAGAGGAAATTTACTGCGAGTTTTTGAAGAAGAGGTAACAAGATGATCCTTTTTCGAATTTGAAGTGTTTGCTGGTTGATTTATGTTGAAATCTTTATCAATCTGGCTTTTCCCCTCTGCTTGTTCTGTATTGTGTAGCCATCACGAAGCTGTGGATGTGAAAGATGAATCAGGTGATGGTGTGAACGCAAATGGGAAGAAGAAGGCAGGAAATGTAGACGAGACTACATCTGTTGATCACGAAACTGATAAAAAGGAGAAGAAGAACGAAGTTGCTGTGGATGCAATGGAGGGCGTAGAAAAGGTAAAGAAGGAGAAAAGGAAGAAAAAGAAGGAAACGAAGTTGGAGGTAACTGAGGAGGAGGAGGTCAAAGAGACTGATGCTGTGCCGAAAGAGAAAAAGAAGAAGAAAAACAAGTCGAAATCTATTGAGGCTGAGTCTTTGGGTGATGAAGAGAAGGAGAAAGTTTCCAAGAAAAGGAAAAGATCAGAGCCCGAAGAGACAAAAGAACAGACTGAGGATAATGATGAAGAATCAAAACGTAGGAAGAAGGAAGAGAACGTAGAAGAAGCCGACGAGGGTGTTCAAGAAACACCTGTTAAGCAGACTGACGTTCAGGAGAACGGTGACGTTGAGAAAAGCGAAACAAAATCGACGAATAAGAAGTCAGGAAAAGGGACTTCTAACTCAAAAGAGGTAACCGCGTTTGCATTCAATTGATTTCTTTTGTGATAAGTGGTGTGTTTACTGATGTGTTTTAAACATTTAAATTACAGCCGAAGAAACCGTTTCAGAGAGTGAACCCTGAAGTTGTGTTCACTGACGATAGGCTGAAGGACAACTCTTATTGGGCAAAGGTTCTATATAATCTCCATGTCTCCTTCTGTAGCAATCTTTGTTTTACCAATGCCTTTATTGAAGTTTACTTCTGTGTCTTTTAGGGAGGCGCTGATTCTGGTTATGGTGCTAAAGCTCAAGAGGTTCTAGGGCAAGTCAGAGGAAGGTAAAGCTCCTCAGCCTTTGGGCAACGAGCGTCTTTAGGGTGTTGATTCGGTTAATAGATTCGGCTTGGTTCGGTTATTTCGGGTTTGAAAATTCATAACTAAAGTCAAACCTCAACTTTGGGACTTCTAGATCTGAGTTAGGCATTGGCAATTAGGAGCTAGACATTGACAATTATGGGGTGTTAAGGGATGTTTTATTTTTTATTTTTATGTTGGTTTATTTTGTTTGGTTACACAAAATTTCGGTTTAGGTTTAGTTTGTTGGTACTAAAATGAAGAAACCGATTTGGGCTTCGTGTCTTTCTTTTATCTCTGAGTTTTCGGTTTTTTGTTTTGTTTTGTTTTAGGGGATTCCGACATGAGAAGACGAAGAAGAAACGAGGAAGCTACAGAGGAGGAGAGATCGATCTTCAGTCACATTCGGTTAAGTTTGAATACTCAGACGAAGAATGATGATAGTTGTTGATTCATAAGCAACACTGCCTTTTTTTCATTGTTCCCTTTGCTTCTCTTTTTGATTTAATCATATTTATCTTTTGTTTTGCCTATTCAATATGTAAAACCATTTGAATTTAAATACCTGAAAGAGGGTTCAAGTTTTGTCTCTGTTGTTAATGGTCTCATTTAAAACTTGTAAGAACATGATTCAGTTTCTTTGATTACTAAATAAATTCACACAGTTTCTACTTTCTACTAGTTCGACTTCACTGTGTGAATTAGTAGATAACTTGTTTTCAGGAGCTGTGCTTTGGGCCTTATATATTAGTGGATTTGGGCGCATTTTGGCCCGGTTTTAGAATTAAGTCTTTTGTTAAAAGAAGAGGTTCTATGAGTTGAGAGACTTGAAAATCATCAGGTTTTTGAAAGAATTTCGGCCCAATCCTCGAGTCAATAATTTTTATTTTTCTCAAAAAGTTTTTAGTCCCAAAATGAATCTATTTAAGCCGACATACATATATGACTGTTGTACTTTGTAAATGTGTTTTGATATTCTTTTTCCTCTTTGCTATCTAATCAATTAACTAATCTAATATTTCATTCAAATAGTTTCCTCGTAATAAAGCATATGTTGTTTGTAATACATATACTGTATTATCTTATTGCTGATGACTTGATTTGTGAATTGTGCTTTATTCTAATATTTTCTAATCAAATTTAGTAGAAAGTATTGGGGGAGAAAAGGTAAAAGAGGAGTGCATCTTTGTTACGGACCTTACGGTCTCTTGCGTTTTGGTTAGGCAAAGTGTTATTTTCCTTTAAATTAATCTCATTAATTAATCACTGAAAGTTGTTATTCGAATAATTTTTTAAAACATTGAAAACATTATTTTCTGTGTCGGTCGGTTCTTTTTGTTAGCCAACAACACTTGTAATATCTTCAGTATAATGTTTTGATTTGCAGAAAAGGATCCAATGCTTGAAGTTGTGTTTTTTTGTAAGATTTATTTGTTGTTAGTTTATATTTTCCTCGAACTCCCATCATTTCCTAAACTGTATTTTCTCTTGCATTGCTTGTTAAATACCATTAGTGAAGGTCTAGGTTCAGTTTTTTTGTTTGTTCTTTGTTGAGCCTCGAGCAATGCTATCTTTTTCCGTGTCCCAAACTTAAATCCTCGTTTTGCAGTGCGATAATGTTTACATCTAAAGATAAACTGACCTTGGGCTCCAACTAGTTTCTTGGACAAATCATTACATTCTTAGAAGTATATCGTATGTTTTGCAAATAATTAAGAGGAAGCTGATAATAACATAGCGACACATGTCGTTGAAAATTGTCACTACTAGTCGAAAACAGTGCTTTAAAACTGAATTAGACAGACGATTATTGAATGTCGGATCATTCTATAGTATAATCGAATTATATTGTAATTGAATTAGATCAATATACTGACATAAGATTTACAAGAGTTTAAGAATTAGCAGAATATCTTCATCATTTATTCATTTGTTTGTTGTTTTTTATTCCTAACAAAATGTACCATTTTTGTCCATGGTCGCGATCAGAAGTAGGTAAAAACAAAAATCAGATATTTTATAAAAGACAGATTTAAAAATATACAAAAAAAATATCGTCGACATTCAAAAATATGTTAAATGTATTTTTTGAGTGACGAACTATATGGTCCCCAAAACTGTAGATTTTTTGGTGGGTGTGTTTAGTAATATCACATCCCACCTATAATTTTTTCAAGATTACGAAATCAGCCCCGCTTTTTCGCTTTCGATCAAAGTAGTATTAATGACAACGACGTGATTAAGAATATAAGATTAAACGCACAATGAAGAAATATCTGGAAATAGAACAGATCGTTAGAGCATCCACATTTCTAATACTCTGCTGAGTGTCTTAACAAATAAAAAAATAGATATATTTTGACAATTAAAAAAAACAAAACAAAACATATTTTATCTTCCAATTAAAAATTGACAAGTGGAGATTTAGGGGGTCTTAAGTGTCTCTCCACAGATACCTTCTCTTCCTCTTTCTCCTGTTTTCTTTTTTTTAATATTTTTATAAGTTAAAACACTTTGATTTAATGTCCAATGGAGATGGTTTTAGGACTAAAGAAATTAGGTGTATATGTAATTTTAATATCCAATGCGCACTGAATCAAACTTTATCAATTTGGTGCATAAGAGATTTTCTTATAAAAAATATTTTTGGTTCTTTAAAGCTTCCTACGTGGTTTAACATATGAGCTTTACTTCGTATTGGAACTAATATTGATTCTCCTCCTGTCATGTTGTAGTCATGTGGATTTATGCCGACGTGAATATAAACGTCTAATTACCTTTTCTGTTCTTTTATGACAAAAAAAAGAACATTGTCGTTGACAAGAAGAAAGAACACATGGAATTAAGAAGTACTATACAACATTCATAACATGATAACGACGTTTAATTTTGTTTAAAAACATAATAAATACATTTAACTTAACTCTGTCTTTTTTTTTTTTTTTTTTTCCTGATAAGCGGCGACTAATCCATTCAGGCCCTCAGAGTAAACTATGTCTCAACTTTTCCTTAGCATCCTTCTCTTTATGAACACTACTTGGAGTTTGAAAGTTTAAAACACAAATCTCTGGATTTCTTTTTTTTGCTTATAATTTTCTTGTAGAGAACATAATGTTCTAGTTTGAGTAACAAACAGTTTTAACATATTAACAAAAACAAAAGTGAAAGGAAATGTTACATTTCGCTTACAATCTGTCGCAAACCTGAAGAATTGGTTTACCGTGTTTTTGCATTGATTTGGGCAAATGCCTTTACTTATAATATACAAGGGATGTTACGATGTGATATCCTAGCGTAACTTAATATGTAAACAATACTTCATAAATCATAATGAAGCAAAAATTACAATTTTTATGAAAAAAATAAACATGGAAAGACAACTAGAAAATACAAAAAGTAGCTGAATTTTAATTTAATTGTGTAAATAATCTTATATACGAATCCAATCCAAAGAGAATAACTAAAACTACAGCAGAACCTTTATAAATTAATAATCGATTCATTAATATTTCGATAAATTAATATTTTATGTGAGTTTCAAATTTAGTTTATCAACCAAATAATATATTTATAAATTAATAATTACTATAAATTAATAAATTTTATAAAATATTATTAATTTATTAATGTTTTACTGTATAAGAACTTACTAAATGACATAAGCAACTGCATGGTATGTAATAATTATTCGGGTTGCTTAGTTTCTCGTAAGTTGTAACTTGTAATATACCATTTACTTTTTTTTTTTTTTTTGACAGCATATACCACTTACTTAGTTGTTACTTTTTTGTGTGTGCAAAAGTAATCTAGTTGTTACTTATTAGTTATTATAGTTATATAACAATGTCAAATGATTTTTATTTTTTTTATTTTTGCGAAAACAATGTCAAATGATTGATTGTGTGTTAACTAACCAATGAAGCGATGTTACGATGGTATTTGGCGCATTTACGAACTATCTCTTTGTAGGTTTATTTAGACTGCATATGTCCTTTTTAAGTAACTTCTTTTCATTTTTGTCCCTTTCGATATTTTTAAAACCAAGAGACAATCTAAAAACAGATAAATATTTGTTTGTTCCTTCTCTCAATTGTAAGTGCTGCTACAAAATTGATCGACCAGATAGTAAATTAGTCCTCTCAAACGGACGTAATTCTCAGTCGGCTGGTCAACTGACACGTAAGCAATATATTTACTAGAAAATCGACACGTCATCAACAAGGACAAAAGAGCGTCACACGTCAGAAAGTTTTTTTTTTTTAGAGGTCACAGAGAAACCTTGCTGTCTGCACAGGTGGCAGCACTTACAATTCCCGACTTAATTTATTTTCCTTTTGTCTGAGTTTTCTCGCCTGTCTTAGCTCCTTTTGTTCCAGAGTTATGTTATCTTGTATACACATACACATATGGATTATTATTATATCAACCACTCAATTATTATGGTTTGTCAACTTATAGTATCGACTATTATTCGAATTAATAAAATATGAGACATTCCATCACAAATCTAATCTACACTTTACAGGTGCTCTAAGAGCTTTACAGAGCTCTCTACGCGTATTAAAAAAGGGAGGGACTCCGTAAGATCTTTTTGTATATTGATTACTTTATTTAAATAGAAGGACAATCTCCTCAAAGTTATTCTAAATTAAACAAAAGAAAAAAAGATTAGTAATTTTATTCTTAACAGGAAAATTGTTCCGCATACGTGGCATGGACAAAGATGTTTGAGTACGAATCGCTTCTTGTTAACGTCTTCGATATACACAGTATTATTCCTCCGTCACTCAACCGAAGTTTCCTTTAAGTTCACCGTGTTTCCGCGTTTTTTGAAACTGAAGTTATCTTTTGTCAGCCACTATATTTGGACAATTAAATTGGAGACAAATATATAATAGTTAATGTTAATGGTGACTGATAAATTAATTAATCCATTTTTCGATCGTGTCATGAATCACGAGAGTAGAATCTGGATTATTTGAAATGTTTTGTTATATATTCAAGCAGTCGGTGCATCACGACAAAGACTTTGTATTCACTTTTATGTCAAGGTTCGGAAACAAACCGATAACAAAAAAAAAAAACCGATAACGGAAAACATACTAAAACGTATTTATAAATAAATAAGTTTGTTTTGCCAAAAATAAAATAAAATAAACAATGTTTTGACCAGAGTTTAGTAATTTCCATAATTGGAGTAGTTTTTCTATACCGGCTCATAGATTTGTAAAGATTTGAATTTATATGGAAGTCATGGTAGAATTTTACTGTCCTAGTTTAGAGATGTAATTTAGATATTTGACTAATTAATAGCTGACAAAATAATATCTGGAGAGACTAAAGTTCATCTAAAATATAATTTTAAGAATTCAAGGTTATCGATGAAAACAATTTAATTTATTGTGCAACGTGAATCTTAGAGTTTCATGAAAAAAAGAATAGCCAAGAATAAAAACCATATACTATATTAAGCAAGCTATTGGTGAATCATTTTTCTTATAAAAAACAAGTTTTATCAAAAATAGTTTAAAAATACTAATTTTTTTTTTGTTGAAAGAGAAAAATACTAATTATTGTAGGCCGTCAAAGTTTAATTATAAAATAAATATGTAACTTCTAAACCGAAAAATAATTTTCTAAATTTTAGTAAAAAAGATTACGATAACGTTTGAGTGGTTAAAATAAGTTTAAGATAAATTTTTTTCATTAATATAAATATTTTTGAATCACTAATATCCTACTCTGATTATGTAAGTAGTTATATTTTGATGACTTTGTATGTTAATTATTTACATTTGGATTCAAATTAATATATTAATAGATGTTGGATATATACGTATACAGTAAATTGAAATGTACAAATATATTTTGTAGTGGTAAAACCTATAGAATTTCTTTGTATCACAAACACTCTTATTATTTTGATTGATTTATAAAGCATACATTATATACTACAATTTACTCTTATTAATTATATTTATCATTTTTTAGTTTACTCTTTAATTTATTAAGTTTAAGTTAATATAATTTTATGAATATCTATGATTAATTAAATTTTTTAAAAGGTGAGATTTTCGGTTGCTGAAAATTTATTAACTAAATCTAATTTAACAAAAGTTTTAGTTCTTATTACTAAATGATTTTGAAGAAATCTGTTTGTTCCAAGATTCTTTTCTAAGTATTTACTAGTGTTCTAATTGGTAAATGATTAAATTATTTATTTTACCTTTGATTGATTATTAGGTGACACGTATTCTTGTTTTTAGTAATTATAATTTATTAATGAATTTTAAATTAACATCATGTTTCAAATTGGTAAATTATTTTCTTTTTTCAACCACTGGTAAGTGATTTTGGAGGAATTTCTGTTTTTACTTTCTTTGATCAGATAGATTCGGTTTCATTAAAGAAATAATACAGAGATTTGCTATGAAAAAATAACAATGGGGTATATTTATACGAGTATTTATTTTGCGCGTGCCACGTTGCCTAGTGTCCAAGAAAAATGGAAAGCACCCCATAACGGCCCAAGGGCTCTTCTCTTATTAAGTGTAGTGTTAAATTACTCATCAACCCTAGAAATTATATATTCGCCACTGTTCTATTAATCCCCAATTTATTTCCTTTCCTAGCGCATGTTCCAAAATCTTCTCTCCACCGAGAAAGTTGAAAACGGCGAGAGCAAGTAACGTTTTCCGGCGAACTAACCGGGATTTTCTCTCCAGGTAAAGACGAGTTGTTCTCGTCCTCGATATTCGTATAACCGACCAAGGTCGGATTTCGATAGAAAATGCTTAATTAAGTAAATTTCTTCTTAATAATATTTTAATTGTTTTTTTGTTTAAACTAAGATTTACAGTGTTGGTCGCTTTGTCTCCTTTGTTCTTCTTCTTCGTCTCCTCTAGTCTTACTTGTTTTTGAATTTTTGTTGACTACTCGAGTAACCAACCGCTTAGAGCGTTTTTTCTCGTGGTGGGAGAGACCTCGTGTTCATCGATTTTGGTTTTGTATATGTTCGATTTTTCATCATTTTGTTGTGAATCAAGGCTAATGTCAATGAGTTTGGAAGAAATCTGAGATAAATTCTCTGGCTCATTGATTTTTAGACCTCAGGGCTGGTTTTGTCGCACAAATCTCTATCCGTTTTTTTTTTTTTTTTTTTTTGGATTTCTACTGTGAAAATTGAAATTATTCCTGAAGATACTTTGTTTCAAAGATATATTTACTTTAAAACTTTTTTTCCCCGGAGAAATTGCCTTTTTCCTGCTTTGCTATTTCACGTGGTTGTCGAAAGCAGAAGCAACCTCTAAACAGCAAACTTACTTATCTTTCTTTTTTGGTTTTGTTTTTGGGGGTTTTGCTCATTCGATTTAGGGATTGAGTGGTTTCTTCACTTTCTGGCGTTTCCTCTCCTGCGACTACGATGACTAGTCTCTACAAGCCATCGCCGGGAAGACGCCGGGGAAGCGATTTGGAGTCCGGCAAAAGTGAACACGCCGACTCCGACAGCGACACGTTCTACATCCCCTCGAAGAATGCTTCAATCGAGCGACTCCAACAGTGGAGAGTAAGACCTAGTCCCTCCTTATCTCGCTTCTTGGAAATTATGTATATACAGAGGTTTTTTTTTCATATGTAAATTGCTTGGGTTTCTATGGCTTTCTTTGCGACTCTGCGTCTTACTTGTACGGCAAAGTTTGTAATGACATTTTTTTTTTTCTTTTGTTTCTTTGCACAATTGATATAGATCTCTTCGATTGAATGATATGCTAATGCTTGTTTATCTGCAATCAGTATTTTCGTTGATGTTGTTGAATGTTTCTTAATTGGGACAATGAATGGTGTTTTTTCGCAGAAAGCTGCACTGGTGCTCAATGCCTCACGGAGATTCCGTTACACCTTGGACTTGAAGAAGGAGCAAGAAACGAAAGAAATGAGACAGAAGATCAGAAGTCACGCTCATGCTCTTTTGGTAAATTTATTTTTCGCGGCTGTTGAATCATGGTCTTAGTGTGATATGGAGCTTTTTAGTGACTAGTCTCTTTTGTTTTTTTGGTTAGGCTGCAAATCGTTTCATGGATATGGGGCGTGAGCAAGGTAATTTTGGCAGACTGTTTGCTTTGGTGCTGTGCACAATCTGGTTCTGAATTTGGAGATTAAAGTCTTTATATTTGGCCTTAATTGGTGCGGTCTTCTTTCTCTTCAGGAGTTGACAAATCAACGGCTCCTGCAACTCCAGCTGGTGATTTTGGAATCGGACCTGAACAGCTTGTGCTGATGTCAAAGGATCACAACGTTAGTTCCCTGCAGCAATATGGAGGGGTAAGATTTCAGTCTTGAACCGTGCTTATGTCTGCTCTCTTTGTTGTTGGTCTCTACTTTATCTTACTGGTGGGAAATTGCATCAGGCTCTAGGACTGTCAGAGTTGCTCAAGACAAATCCAGAGAAAGGTATCAGTGGAGATGATGATGACTTGCTGAAGCGCAAGACCACTTATGGTTCAAACACCTATCCTCGCAAGAAAGGGAAAGGGTTTCTGGTATGAAGATACATATTTATATTATTATTTATTAGTTATGTGTTGCTTGAAGTTAGTTTTCCTGCTCAGTTTCTCATAAAGCCTTTTTGTTTTTTCATCGCAGAGATTTCTTTGGGATGCTTGCCATGATCTCACTTTGATCATTTTGATGGTTGCTGCAGTTGCGTCTTTAGCGCTTGGGATAAAAACAGAGGTTAGTTGATGGAATTAATTAATTCAATCTGCTCTTCCCTCTTTCAAAACTGTAATTTAAACTTATTTAACCGTGGTCTTACATAATCATGTTTATTTTTTATATTAATCATCGACAGGGTATCAAAGAAGGATGGTATGATGGAGGAAGCATTGCATTTGCAGTGATTCTTGTGATCGTTGTGACAGGTAACTCCTAACCTGTTTCACTGAATTATTTTGGGAATGACTTTGTATTGTTTTTTCTGATGCTTTCTCCCTCTCTGCAGCTGTCAGTGACTACAAACAGTCGCTTCAGTTTCAGAACTTGAATGATGAAAAGAGAAACATACATATGGAGGTATGAATTTGCACTAATGTTATTTTTTTTCTCTCATAATCTCGTTTTCTTGTTTCCTTCTTAGTTACACTACTCTTTCTGTTGATGATTTCTGCACAGGTGTTAAGAGGTGGAAGACGAGTGGACGTTTCAATCTATGACCTTGTGGTGGGTGATGTCATACCTCTCAACATTGGCAATCAGGTAAGTGATTAATTCCTCTCTTTTTAATTTTGTTTCGTCCATATTACTATGTGTCTAATTGAATGTGAAATTATCTTTAGGTTCCTGCTGATGGAGTGCTGATATCTGGCCACTCTCTTGCCCTTGATGAGTCTAGCATGACTGGAGAGAGCAAAATCGTGTGTTTTTGTTTCCTATCATAAAGAAGTTGTTGGTTTCTCGATTCTTTTTGGAATAGTTCTTAACAGTCGACTTCCCTTTTCTTATTAGGTTAACAAAGACGCTAACAAGGACCCGTTCCTAATGTCTGGCTGTAAAGTGGCAGATGGAAATGGTGTTATGCTGGTAGGATTCCTCCCTAAATTTTCTTGTTCCATAACAGAAAATAGCTAATAGAATACTTAAAATACTCTTCCATTTTTATGATATGTGTGCTCTTTTCTTTTTGCAAGGTTACTGGTGTTGGAGTCAACACTGAATGGGGATTGCTGATGGCCAGTATTTCTGAAGACAATGGTGAAGAAACTCCCTTACAGGTAGATTTCTTAGATCATTTTTTATTGATTTTTTTCAGTTTTACAAGTCGAGCTAATCTTTGACGGGCTTGAACCAGGTGCGCTTAAATGGTGTAGCTACTTTTATTGGGTCCATTGGCTTAGCGGTTGCTGCTTGTGTGCTAGTGATTCTTCTGGTTCGGTATGAATGCTCTCTTTGCTGGTTATTATTTTGGGACTCAGCCATAACGTCATCACTGCATGAGAACACTTCTTTATGTTGTCCTCTTTGTTTTACAGATATTTCACCGGTCACACTAAAGACATAGGAGGCGGTCCTCAATTTGTTAAAGGAAAGACAAAAATCGGTCATGTGGTTGATGATGTGGTCAAAGTTATTACCGTAGCGGTATGTTTCCTTTTATCCATCTTAGTCTAATAGGAAGCCGGCAGTAAAAATCTTTAATATTCTTTAGAAATGCTAATACTCGGATATTCATGCAGGTTACAATTGTCGTAGTGGCAGTGCCTGAGGGTCTTCCATTGGCTGTTACTTTAACGTATGTTTTTTCTATTTTCAACTACATTTTTTTGGTGTGGTAGTTTCATAGTTTGGAGACTTCACTTCTCTCTGCTAATTATATCTGCTTTTCAACGTTTCAGCCTTGCCTATTCAATGAGGAAAATGATGGCAGATAAGGCTTTGGTATGATTATCTTACATTTTCTCTATCTTTCTTGTGTGATGAGAGTGAACAATATATGACTATTATATAGCATGACAAAAAGTTGATGTGCAGGTGCGGAGGCTATCTGCTTGTGAGACAATGGGATCTGCCACCACTATTTGCAGCGATAAAACTGGAACACTAACTTTGAATCAGGTGCGTTTTGTGTTTACAAATCTGGGTTCTTGCTCTATGTTAGAGTAATTGAGTCAGAGTCAACAGTTTCGTCACTTAATGTTACCAAATGCTTATCTTTTTTTTTCTAAAAAAATAGATGACAGTGGTCGAGTCTTATGCCGGGGGCAAGAAAACAGATGCTCAACAATTGCCAGCGACTATCACTTCGTTATGCGTTGAAGGAATAGCTCAAAACACAACTGGTAGTATTTACGTCCCAGAGGTTAGTGCTTTTGATATTTTGTCTGAAGAAGCAGACTTTCTAGATAATTTCCTTAACGTTACTTCTTGTTAGAGAAGACAGGACTCATGGGATGTTATTTTCTGACAGGGCGGCGGTGATTTAGAGTTGTCTGGTTCACCAACAGAAAAAGCCATTCTTGGCTGGGGAATTAAGGTATATTTCTTAAGTTTTTATTTTTTTCTAGTTCGAACAGAGTTTTATACCTATGAGTTGAAGAGTGACTTGTATGTTCTCTCTCTCTTCCAGCTAGGAATGAATTTCGAGACAGTCAGGTCACAGTCTTCTATTCTTCATGCTTTTCCGTTTAACTCAGAGAAGAAACGTGGTGGTGTCGCTGTAAAAACGGTAACATGTCTGCTGCTAAAATATAGATACTATGAGTTTATGGGGGATAATATCACTTTTCTTGTCTTAGGAATTTTTGTATTCTAGTTTTGTAAGGTTCCATGAAAAAAGAAATAGCCTGCGAGGTCTACTATATAATCAAAATAATATTGGTGCAGTTAAAAGTGATTTGGCTCTCTCAGTTCTCTGTAAGCACAATTCAGTTTCTTTATTTGACTTTTTCTGTTCCGATATTACTTTTCAGGCTGATGGTGAAGTTCATGTTCACTGGAAAGGAGCTTCTGAGATTGTCTTGGCATCGTGCACAAGCTACATTGACGAGGATGGTAATGTGGCACCAATGACTGAAGACAAGGTTTGTTAAAAGTCTATTCTATTAACCCTCTAAAACTGGTCGTATCTGTATGATTCTGCGATTATCCTTTGGGTTTTCATGACATTTTTCCCAATGTTTCCAGGCATTGTATTTCAGAAATGGTATTGAAGAGATGGCTGGAAGAACCTTACGATGTGTCGCACTGGCCTTTAGAACCTATGAGGCTGAAAAGGTCCCAACAGGCGAGGAGGAACTCTCAAAGTGGGTTCTCCCAGAGGATGACCTTATTTTACTAGCTATAGTAGGCATAAAGGTGAAGATTAATTTGGTTTATTTATCTACATTTAACTTTAATTTTTAGTAGTGTGGTGGCACTCATCCTTAGAGAGGGCTTTCAGTTTTACACTTCACATTACGTAGTATTTCATACAGATTTTTGCAAGACACTTTTTTATTATATTTCAGACAACAACCCGCATGTCATGTCCTGCAATATTCTTGGTATTGTTTCTAATCGAAAAGTTTGAAATCTGCACAGGATCCATGTAGACCGGGAGTCAAAGATTCAGTTCAGTTGTGTCAGAATGCTGGTGTCAAGGTGTTTCTTTTGCTCGATTTGATTAAAAAAAGCCAGAAAGGTTCATTGCCAAAATTTTCTTTTTTAGCCTGCTAATAACACGGGATGATATTTTTGTTGGTGTTCAGGTCCGTATGGTTACTGGTGACAACGTCCAAACTGCCAGGGCTATTGCTTTGGAGTGTGGAATATTAACTTCAGATGCAGATGCCTCCGAGCCTACTCTCATTGAAGGAAAATCATTCCGTGCCTTGACCGATGCAGAAAGGGACAAGATTTGCGACAAAATATCGGTACTGTTCACAACACTTCTTTCCAGTTATTAAGTTTGAATGTCTTAGTCTCATTCTATGTAGAGGTTTGGCCTGTCTTCAGACTTCACCCAATACAGATATTATCCTTAATTGCATCGGTTACTGTAATATGATATAGTTGTAACAGCCTAAACTGAAATTGACCTGGTTGCTTCACGTGTGAAGGTTATGGGCCGATCGTCGCCCAATGACAAGCTTCTGCTAGTACAATCTCTCAGAAGACGTGGACATGTTGTTGCTGTCACCGGAGATGGGACAAATGATGCACCTGCATTACACGAGGTAAACAATTGAAGAAATTACTAAATTTTTAACCGATTATATCTAAATCTTCAACTGTTTAAAGTTTCTCTTTGCCAAGCATTTTGTCTATACTTGCTCAGAGAGCCTGTCATTTTCTGATTAGTGTTGGAATTTTTGACTGGATCTACAGGCAGATATTGGACTTGCTATGGGAATTGCAGGAACAGAAGTGGCTAAGGAGAGTTCGGACATCATTATCTTGGATGACAACTTTGCTTCAGTTGTCAAGGTTACTTTTTTTCCTCATCATAGATTCATTGGTCGTCTCAATGTCTGCAAAACACATAATCTGCTTCGCTACCAAAATTATTCTGAATCCAAGTATATCTGGGGCCAGATCCAGAATATGTTTCTCGCAGTTGAATCTAACCTTAAACTCGGGGTGGCTTCTGATACATAGGTTGTTCGCTGGGGAAGATCAGTCTATGCCAATATTCAGAAATTCATCCAGTTTCAACTCACCGTCAATGTCGCTGCTCTCGTCATTAATGTTGTAGCTGCTATATCAAGTGGTGACGTTCCACTTACCGCTGTGCAGGTTTGAGTTTCTGTTGCATTTGGCTCTTTTCTAATCTCTCTCTCTCTCAAACTATATATTCATACATTGGGCGTTTTCTTTAAAATACAGCTTCTCTGGGTTAATCTGATTATGGACACTCTTGGAGCATTGGCTTTGGCTACTGAACCACCCACTGATCACCTCATGGGGAGGCCTCCCGTTGGCAGAAAGTACTGTTTCTGCAGCTATTGGTGTCTCAAAATTAAACATAATTAGGCATTTGTCGGTGTGTTAATTTGCTTTGGCTTCTTTTTGCAGAGAACCTCTTATTACCAACATCATGTGGAGAAACTTGTTGATTCAGGTAAAAACAAAATCGATGGATAATATACTCTTATTTGGAATCAACCCTCATACTAATAACAAGTTGAAACGTAAAACTTTCAGGCCATCTATCAAGTGAGTGTATTGTTAGTTCTCAATTTCCGAGGAGTAAGCATACTTGGCCTCGAGCATGAAGTTCCCGCACACGCCATCAGAGTGAAGAACACTTTGATATTCAACGCTTTTGTTCTCTGCCAAGTGAGCTCTCTTCTTTTACCGTATGAAGTCCAGAATGTAACTCGCATGTGTTTAATGGATTTTATTTTTGGTTAACAGGCTTTCAACGAGTTCAATGCTCGAAAACCAGACGAGAAGAACATCTTCAAAGGAGTTATCAAGAACCGTCTCTTCATGGGAATAATAGTCATAACTCTCGTCCTCCAGGTAAATAATAATTTGGTCCATCACAAAAACATATTGTAATCTTACACACTATATATAAACCACCATTATTCCTTCCGCATTAAATCAAAACACATCTTATTTTTGTTTGTCAGGTTATCATTGTTGAGTTCCTCGGTAAATTTGCTTCGACGACCCATCTTAACTGGCAACAATGGCTAATATGCATCGGCATCGGTGTGATCAGGTAACTCCTATTATTATACTTGTTTTACATTGATACATGTTAGATACATATGTGTGCAATGCTTGTTGAACCATAGCCTAACGTTTTACTCAAAACCTCTGTAATTTTGACCAGTTGGCCTCTTGCTGTCGTCGGGAAGTTCATTCCGGTGTCAAAAACTCCTCTCAGCAGCAAACTAAAATGCTGGGGCAAGAACAAATCTTCTGGAGAAGGTAACAACAACTTTCAGCCTTTGTCATTTATTATCATATTATATAAACTAAGAAAAATTTCATAAGAAAAGTTGGGTTTGGTTTATTTTCTTTGACCAGTTTTGGTATTTTTAAGAAGTAACAATTTTTTTTTTTTTTTTGTCTCAGGTTCACTCTGATTTGGAGGCCGGTTTATCCAGACATGTCGTGAGTTTTAAGCGCTCTAGGACTAACAAAAAAAAAAAAAAAAACGTTTGGTTTGGTATGGATTTATTGATATTTTTCGGAAGCCCAGAAGTACAGTTTCGGGTTTAGTCGATGCGGGCAAGTTTGGATTTCTGGTTTTTTTTTTTTTTTTGTTTTAAGTTTTACATTCTGGTTTTTTTTTTGGTAATATGATTGATTACCTTTCGAATATTTTTACTGCTGAAAGGTTTTAACCAAGAAATATCAAAATTACACAAAAGAGTGTTTATTAATCTGAGATACCAAAATTCACAAATGATCTTTGTCGTAGTCTTAGCTCGACAGTTAATGTCGTTGTGGCTTTCTGATATTTAAAAATTTTCGGTCTTTTTGGTGAACTCGAGATTGGGAATGGAATGTGATATTGAGGCCTTTTAACGTAGGCCCTATATTAGACTCTGGGTTGTTAGGATAAACTCTATCCACGCGGCAGATATACATATTCTCAGTCTGGATAACGATCCCAAACATTCAACGAAACGGACGATACAGAAGCGTTTACAGAAAAACGTATAAAAAAGGTCCCACATCTCAGTCAGGTCTCGCCACGTCATAGATTTATTATCGGATTACGGAAATCACTCAATGAAAAGCCAAAAGAAGCCAGTCGGTCTCAGTTTTTCTGTCGACTGATTCTTTTTTTTATTCGGTCGACTAAATTTGCATTTTTTTTTGTTTTTTTTGGTTATTCGGTCGAGGTACATATTTTGTTTTAAAAAAATAAGAGAACGCGGAGAAAAAGAAGAAAAAAAGGTTAAAAAATTCACGCGTGAAAGAAGAAGAAAAGAGTGTAGAGCGTGTTTACTCATTACTCTACAAACTCTCCTCTCCTTCTTTAGTTGAGGACATCGTCTCTGTTTTTTTAATGGTCGGTGAAGAACCGTGATTTGCTCAAATCAGGAAAAAAAAAAAAATCACTCAATCTCAATTTTCAATCTCCATCTTCCCGTTATTACCGCCACGTGTTTCTCTCTTTCTGTCTCCTCTTTTGTCTCTTCTCGCCTTCTCTCTTAAAAAAACTTAATCTGAGAGTCGAATAAAACTCTCAACAATCGAAACAGAGACTCTTTTTCGATTTTTCCCCAGTCGCGATGTGGGTCAGTGTTGATTTCTCTCCTCTTGGCGCGTGAGGTTCCGATTCTGAAAACTAAGCTTACAAAGGAGGAGCAATGTTATTAACACCTAAGATGATTAGTTCTTGGCTTGGAAAAGATGTGAAGAAGATTCTCAAACGGAAAGACAGTGATGCTGGTGAGAAAGGTAAACGAGAAAAACATAAGAAGAATAAGCTAACTTTACTTCAATTTTCAATTTTCATGGTTTTGATTTCGATTTCCTTCTCCATGTTTGATTATGATTTCTTTTGAAAAGATCTCCTGTTCCTTTTGGGATTCTCCAATCTTCTCTTATAAACCCCCCCTCCCCAAATTATTTTGTGATTAGGGTTTCATCATGAAAGAAAGACACAATCTGAGAGAGTTGAGTTGCATATCCTAACTTTGTAACATTGATTTTCGATTCAGGAAAAGCACTCGAGGACTTGCGAGCATCTTTATTCAACAGATTCCGTTCGCCGGAAACTCCAAAGAGACAGCAGCAACAACAGACACACCGTATCTGTGGTCCAACTGTTGCCCTCACATTCAACTTCTTTGTTGCAATCAGCATTATCTTCATGAACAAATGGGTAATTTAACTACACTCTTTTTTTTCTTTTCTTAAAGCTCATAATCTTCTTCATTAGCGAGATTCATCAAAAGTAATCAGCTTTTTTTTTCCTTTTCCAGGTGCTTAAAAACATAGGCTTTGAGTTTCCGGTGTTCCTTACATTCATTCACTACATTGTAGCTTATCTTTTAATGGCTCTCCTCAAATCCTTTTCGCTTCTTCCGGCTCCTCCGCCTTCCTCGAAATCGTCGTCTGTCTCGCTCTACACTCTTGGCATTGTAATGTCACTCTCTACAGGACTCGCTAATGTTAGCCTTAAGTATAACAGGTCTGTGAAAAATTCTCCTGTCTCCTCTAGTTTTCATATATAGCTCGGTCTCACTACGTTTCTCACCGCTGTTTTGTTCATTGTTTTTTGTTCTTAGTGTTGGATTCTACCAGATGGCGAAAATCGCTGTCACGCCTTCTATTGTGTTTGCAGAGTTCTTATGGTATAGAAAGAGAGTTTCTTTCACGAAGGTAACTGAGATTTTTTCCTTGTTTGTAGCATAACAGTTGATCCGAATCGAAATCTGCATTCGTTTTTGGACTCAATTGGATTTGCATTGACCCATTAAGACTAGAGTTTATAGAATTACGAAACAGAAAAAACTTTGGTCTAGTAGTAACCTGTTGCGGCTGATGTTTTTTCAGGTGGTTGCACTTACAGTTGTATCCGTGGGAGTTGCGGTTGCGACTGTAACAGATTTACAGTTTAGTCTGTTTGGTGCTTGTGTGGCATTGGCATGGATCATACCGAGCGCAACCAACAAAATCTTGTGGTCCAATATGCAACAACGAGAGAACTGGACCGCTTTAGCGTATGTGAATCAGATTCTTTTAAAAAATTTCTTGATACAATACATTCTCGCGGTATCTACATATATCTCAATACCGTCTCTCTTTTTTTTGTTATCTTGAAAACAGGTTGATGTGGAAGACGACGCCGATCACTCTGTTGTTTCTTGTATCCATGATTCCGTTCTTGGATCCGCCAGGCGCTCTCTCGTTCGAATGGAGTTTTGCAAATACATCTGCCATTCTATTTTCCGCTTTTCTCGGATTCTTTCTTCAATGGTCCGGAGCCTTGGCTCTCGGGTAAGTCAAGAAGCTTCATATGTGCATTAGCCATTAGTGTGGTTTGCTCAGTTATTTTGGCAAAAGGTTCGGTTTGGTTTAGTTTTCGATTCGGTTTGTTATATATGATTGCAATCCAAATTTGTCCATTTTGTTCCAGAGCAACTTCTGCAATTACTCACGTGGTGCTGGGACAATTCAAGACCTGTGTCCTCCTCCTTGGAAACTTTTACATTTTCGGGTCCAATAGTGGTGCGATTAGCGTCTGCGGTGCGATTGTGGCGATTATGGGGACTTCGTTATATACTTACCTTAACACGAGAGGTCAAGCTCTTATGGCTTCGTCTTCTTCTTCTCCTTCAGACAAGAAGTCAAGGTTCGGTGATCTTAAAGATGATGAGAAGAATCTTGAACCTTACGGCTCCGAAGCAGTTTAGTCTAGTTTTTTTAACATACTTTCACATCTTTTCTGGTATAGTTTTAATTAATTACTAGAGTTGGTCCGCGCTA
Source organism: Alliaria petiolata (assembly GCA_020283515.1). Taxonomy (NCBI): domain Eukaryota; kingdom Viridiplantae; phylum Streptophyta; class Magnoliopsida; order Brassicales; family Brassicaceae; genus Alliaria; species Alliaria petiolata. Next base: position 244,014 of record JAHZTW010000003.1, on the reverse strand, counting down.
CGCGCGGATATTCTTTAAATATAATTATACATAATTTTAATGTAATATATTTATTTTATGTGAATTATAAGTCGATCTACTTAATAAATCTCGATAGTTTTTTTCTTCTCTTTGTTGTGATCCCACTATTTCGACATTTGTGGATATTAAAAAAGGCCTTAACTCTGTTTTTCTATAACCGTATTAATTATGTTCTTCTTTTATTTTCTTTGCGTTTGTTTCAATGTCTCACTAACCTGTATTATGTTTTAATATTATATATATTATTCATATTATATGAACATAATATCAAGATTTTTTTTTATGTAGTTTATTAGAAACTGAGCATTTTTTTTAGAATTGTCGTAGTCATACCTCTGTTTAAGAGTTTGGCAAATGAATGCCACAAACATAAAACTTGTATCTTTGGCTATAATACCTCTTGGTTGATTTATAATTATGTACTGTAATTACTATTATCTATTCAGAAGTCAGTCATGTGTCGTGTAAAATATGTAGCTAGGAGCTTCGCGAATAAGTAATCTGGCGAGAAAATACTCAGAAAACTTTTGGTCACCGAGATATGTAGGTGTCCTCAAATTCACATGCTCTTCTTTACAACAAAATGTAAAAGTTGAACTATATAACATCTCCAAAGTCATATAATATAAATACAAAACTATTTGGCCGGCAAAAATTGCATAAGCACACTGGTCCTTTGTTCTATAAAATATCTGGCAGAGTTTTACTATATACTAACATACTGTACGTGTTTCCATTTATTTTGGGTAGAGAAAGCAAATCATTTTTCAAGAATATTTCTTCTATTACTTTAATTATCTAGCACAACCAAAACTGACAATTTTATAGCGTAGTACATCAAGTGCTACTATGGGAGACTGAAAACTATATGGGCAAAAATATCACTCGACCAATTTGAGATAAAGCTACAATATTTCTCATGGCTGCATATTCACTTTCATCCTAACATATTTGAGCTTTCATTTCTCAAGCAATCAAAATTCTGTAAAGACTGATTTAGTACTGCTTGTTACCCACAATTACAATTCCTTACACTGCATTTTTCTCATTATATAATGTGTAATTTCCCCAAAGGAAAGGATAATTCTATGCAATGAAAACATAGTTTAACCGTAGATGGTTTAGTCAAATCTGTATTTTCCAGTCATCTTTAAAGTACCAAGTTGTTCTAATCCCGTTAGCATCCCAAATTTCAATATGAGAAATGTATGAAAATGGAAGTACCACCGAGAAGCCGTAGAAGAGTCTTAAGGTAGAACGAAACTGATTTTTCACGCAAAGGAAGAAGCACACAAGTTCCGCTGCTGGGAGTGTCATCAGTTTCGATCTGAATTGAAAACCAAATCCGTAGCCAATAGAGAAGCAAGTGGAGAGTTCTGCAAATATAAACCACAAAACTCTATGTCATGGCTACTCTGTTTAGAATTTTCTTTTAAAAATTTAGTAATTTAATCAAGTTTTGAAGTTCTATTCATGGACATGATGAGTTTTGCAGACCCACATACACATACAGACGACTTTGACCATGCAACACAAACTAATCAGCTTAAATTAATCGCAGAATTGCCATCGTCTACCTACTTTACTTTTAATAATAGGTTCATTTGAGAAGCTTCTTCTACAGTCCAAGCTTGATGATACAACAAACACTGATCCAATATATATATTTTTCCTACAAAAGAGAGCAGACGAATTTTGTACCATAAAAAGAGAAAATCTACGGGACGACACCTTAGTATGAGTGATGGTTAAAAAGTTCACTACAACATTGATGCTCTATGTACCTAGAGGTTCTTTTATTGAGTTGCTTTGTAGCTTTACATAACTGTTGACAGATTTAAGAAGTTGCTTAACGTATTCACCATATGTAAGAAATATAATATGGATCTTTCTTACACTATAGTGAATATGATTTCAAAGCTTACATGATCATCAAAAGACGAATTATATAACCCCCATTTCATTATACCATTTGCAAATTATGGTGTCGGCCATAACTTTTAAAGATCTGGAACTTGAAAATGCAGAAGAATATAGTTCCTTCTTACAGCCAAATTGTCACTCCGGATTATAGTGTAATATTGTCATAATATATAGAATTATGCAGTTCATACTGTCCCTTAAAACAGCGAAATTCTTTTAAATTCAAGTGTATCTTATCTTTGTAAAGCTGATGAAAACCAGTGTTACTACTATGCTTTTGAGGTATTTTAAAACTTGTATGACTTCATAAAACAAAAATATTAGAAAATATGGACATTTACCTCATTGGCCCTCCCCCAACACCGTAACAAATGGGTTATCATTCTATCTCTCGCACCTCCAATCCAAATTTTTAGAGATGTAGATCAAATCAGTATCGTTTGTAACCGTACATCACTTTAACTTTGCTTGGAGTCATTTCCTGTTTAACAATAAGCTATACGCTATGTTCATTAGTGACAGGAAAAAAACAATGTTATAACTCATAAATGAGAAACACTATGTGAGTTAAACTTGTGACATCATCACATGCCTTGCCGTAAACCCGAGTCACAATTGCATTAAACAGCAGAAGAAGAAATCTCCGAAAACTATTGACAGACAAAAACTCTCACAAAACAGATTCTTGATAGTTTAGATTTCGGGACTGAATTTCATACCGTAAGATTCGTCGAATCTATTACGAAACACTGGTTTTCGCAGAAATCTCCTTGGAAGTCATCAAAGGTTTTGGTGGATAGGGGATTCGAAGAGGGCAGCGTAGCCGGTGGAGCCATGTTTTGATTCGTATTTTCTGTTACTCAGAGAGATGGTGAGATGGTGGTGCTATAGAAGACGAAAATTTATACCCATCTTTGAGGGTATGTTTAAACGTCGATCTTAGTGGGCTATCAATTCGTTCAATGGAGGGGAATTAAAGAGTGGCTGATGAAGTCGTAACTGCCAGATGTCGATTTGATCTCTCTGGGAGGGATAGGAATCGATGCAATTTTGAATCGAAAACTGTGGATGGATTGGAATCGGAATGTGTTACGGCTGTTTGGGAAATCGGTGAAGAAGGGTTTTTTTTTTTTGGTTAGAGAAAATTTGTTAATTAGGAACAGCAATTGACCCAATAACTTTCGTAGGTCCAATGGGCCTAATTATTTTAATTGTCCGAATGATTTGTGTCTTTTTGAGGGGTTGTGTAGAATTTGTTTTGGGGGTCGTGGGCATATATGGGTTATGGTAAAAAAATTTAAAACAGATTTTGGTTTATTTTAAACAGTGCTGACGTGGCACAATTGTAGAAAAGTTTGAGAAGCTGAGGTGGCACCCCTCAGGAGCCCCAAACTGTCCCTTTTATTAGTATAGATTGAAAATCAGGAGACTAGTCTTCTTAAAATATTATAGTATTTTGATGTATTTGTTCACATATAAGTTAACACTTGAATAATAATTTAATTTGTCGAGAAGTAACAATATAAACACTTTTCTTAGAACTTTGTAAAATTTATTGATATATACATTTTTCTTAGAACTTTTTTAAAATTCCAAAAATACTAAGACTCATAAACAAGTCATAATCTAAAACATAACCTAAATCCTAAACATCAAAATCTAAACCCTAAACCCTAAACCCTACCCCCTAAATCTAACCCCTAAAAACTAAACCCTAAACTCCTCTCTAAACACTAAAATCTAAACCTTAAACACCTCCCTAAAATTAATGAATCTAAATTGAATANAGGCCTTATGGGCTGAGTAACTCACAATTCACAAAACTAAATGGGCGGGCTTGAGCTTGAGGCCTAAATAGTTTTCTTTTAATGCGTAATCTCTGTGATTTAAGTTAACTAGTGCAACGAAAGTAAAATATTAGCTCATATTCGGGAAATATAAATACGATGAAATTGATGAATCCCACAGTACAGTTAAAATTTTCACTTGTACGATCGTTTTCCCGAGATCCAATTCTGCAAATCTGAAACCGACGGCCGATTCACCGCCGCATCTCCTCCTTCCTCTCGCCGCCATCTCCGGTAAGTAATCTCTATCTCCTTGTTTTATTTTCTCCTTCACTATCTCCTCTTCCACCGCCGCGAATTCTCCATATGCATTTTGGTTTTTCCGTTTTCCCGATGCTTTGGTTTGCTAAGTAGATCGGAATCCCCTGGTGATCGATTTCGGATTTTGATGTGATTTTGTTTGTTTGAATTCTGTTCGCGGATCGGATCTGTAAATCTCCTTTGATCTTCCCACCAGAACTGAACAATTGAAATCGTGAGATGAAATGCATGCTTGACACGGTTTTGTAACTCAATTCTATCGAAATTGAGTTATGAAATCTGATGTAGCTTGCATCTTTTTTGGCAACTCGATCCTGAAACATTTGCAGATTTTTCACTCTTTTTCATACGCCTGTGGCTTGCTTCTCTCTTTAGATCTGTGCTTTAGTTATTGTGCTCCTGCGCTTATCTTCTACCTTTGTACTTGGAAACTATTTTACAGGAAAAGCATGGAGAAATCATGTACGTTGCTCATTTACTATGACAAAGGAACTCCTGCAATTGCGAACGAGATCAAAGAAGCTCTCGAAGGGAACGACTTATCTGCGAAAATCGATGCCTTGAAGAAAGCAATCATGCTTTTGCTTAACGGCGAAACTTTGCCTCACCTTTTCATCACTATTATCAGATATGTTTTGACATCCGAGGACCACACGATCCAGAAGCTGTTGCTGCTTTACCTCGAGACAATTGAGAAAACCGATTCTAAAGGAAAAGTGCTGCCTGAAATGATATTGATATGTCAGAATCTGAGGAACAACCTTCAGCATCCAAATGAGTACATCCGTGGAGTTAGCTTGCGGTTCCTTAGCCGATTGAGGGAGATTGAAGTTATGGAGCCTCTGATTCCGTCAGTGTTGCAAAACTTGGAGCATCGCCATCCATTTGTCCGTAGGAATGCGATTCTGGCTATTATGTCGATATATAAACTCCCACAAGGTGATCAGCTCTTGGTAGATGCACCTGAAACGATTGAGAAATATCTGTCGACTGAACAGGATCCCTCTGCCAAACGAAACGCATTTCTTATGCTCTTCAACTGCGATCAAGACCGAGCTGTTAATTATCTTCTGAATAATGTTGACAGAGTTTCCGAGTGGAATGAATTGCTTCAGATGGTGGTTTTGGAATTAATCAGGAAGGTGTGTAGGACCAAGCCATCAGAAAAGGGGAAGTATATTAAGATCATTATCTCTTTGTTAAATGCGCCTTCATCTGCAGTTACTTATGAATGTGCTCAAACGCTTGTTTCTCTGTCATCAGCTCCCACCGCAATTAGAGCAGCTGCCAACACCTACTGCCAGCTTCTTCTTTCTCAAAGCGACAAAAATGTGAAGCTAATTGTGCTCGATAGGTTGAATGAGCTCAAAACCTCTCATAGGGAGATCATGGTTGAGATGATCATGGATGTGCTAAGAGCACTCTCTAGTCCGAATCTTGACATTCGTAGGAAGACACTTGATATTGCCCTTGAATTGGTTACTCATCGGAATGTCAATAAGGTCGTGCAAACTCTGAAGAAAGAAGTTGTAAAGACACAAAAAGGAGAGCTTGAGAAGAATGGTGATTACAGACAGATGCTCGTCCAAGCCATTCACGCTTGTGCAGTCAAGTTCCCTGAAGTAGCAAGCGCAGTGGTCCATCTTTTGATGGATTTCATGGGTGACACCAACGTAGCTTCAGCTCTTGATGTAGCTGTTTTTGTCAGAGAGATCATAGAATCAAATCCCAAATTGAGAGTTTCAATCATAACCCGCTTGTTAGACACCTTTTATCAGATTCGGGCTGCAAAGGTTTTTCCATTTGCTCTTTGGATTGTTGGGGAATATTGTCTATCACTCTCTGAAGTTGAGAGCGGCATAGCAACCATCAAGCAATGCCTCGGTGAGATGCCATTTTACTCTGTTTCCGAGGAATTAGAGTCAAATGATTCCTCAAACAAAACTCTGCAGAACACCTCTGCTATAGTTTCCTCTAGAAGACCTGCCATTCTTGCTGATGGAACTTATGCTACACAAAGTGCTGCCTCAGAGACCGTTTTCTCCCCATCTACAGTTGCTCAAGGATCATTGGCGTCTGGAAATCTAAGATCTCTTATCTTAACTGGTGACTTTTTCCTCGGAGCAGTGGTTGCTTGCACATTGACTAAACTTGTTCTCAGGTTGGAGGAAGTGCAGTCATCAAAAACTGAGATTAACAAGGCGAAGACACAAGCTTTACTCATCATGGTCTCTATGTTGCAACTAGGGCAATCTCATGTGGTTCCTCATTCAATTGATCCCGACTCTTACGAGAGGATTGTGCTGTGCATAAAATTAATTTGCCACACTAGTGATGAGATGAAGAAGATATGGTTGGAATCTTGTCGCCAGAGTTTTGTCAAAATGCTCTCCGAAAAACAGCTACGAGAACTAGAGGAACTTAAAGCCAAGGCCCAAATATCTAATGCTCAACCTGATGATCTCATCGATTTCTTCCATCTAAAGAGCAGAAAGGTAATGAAATCCCAAAATTCTTCTATTTTCACATATATATACCTGATATGGCATTATCTTATTAATGGTCTCATCTTCAATCTCTCTCAGGGTATGAGTCTACTTGAGTTAGAAGACCAGGTACAAGACGACCTAAAACGTGCAACGGGTGAATTCACCAAGGACGAAAATGATGCAAACAAGCTTAACCGGATTCTTCAACTCACAGGATTCAGCGACCCAGTCTATGCTGAAGCATATGTGACAGTCCACCACTATGACATAGTCCTAGATGTCGAGGTTATCAACCGTACTAAAGAAACCCTTCAGAATCTGTGTTTGGAACTGGCGACCATGGGAGATCTAAAGCTCGTCGAGCGTCCTCAGAATTACACACTTGCACCAGAATCAAAGAAGAAGATAAAAGCCAACATCAAGGTTTCCTCTACCGAGACCGGGGTCATCTTCGGGAACATTGTCTATGAGACTTCAAATGTCATGGAGCGAAACGTCGTGGTCCTTAATGACATACATATCGATATCATGGATTACATATCTCCTGCTGTGTGTTCAGATTCTGCATTCAGGTCCATGTGGGCAGAATTCGAGTGGGAAAACAAGGTATAACTAAACCTAATTTTTTTTTTCATTTTGTTACATAATTTAAAGCTTTGTTTTGCTGACTCGAACCGAATCTGTGGTCTTTTGTTTTCTAGGTTGCTGTAAACACTATGATTCAAGACGAGAAAGAGTTTCTTGATCACATTATTAAATCAACAAACATGAAGTGCCTCACTCCAACGTAAGTCCCAGCTTCCTACTCGATCGACATTTATTATTAGCAGCTTGCGAGCTTCTCACAGGATTATTCTCCTTTCCAGATCTGTGTTAGAAGGCGAGTGCGGGTTTCTCTCAGCTAACTTATACGCAAAGAGTGTGTTTGGGGAAGACGCTTTGGTGAATGTGAGTATCGAGAAACAAACGGATGAAAAGCTTAGCGGTTACATAAGAATCCGAAGCAAGACACAAGGGATTGCTCTTAGTCTTGGAGATAAGATTACTCTTAAGCAAAAAGGGAAAAGTAGCTGAAATCAAATTCATTCACTATCTTAAAGTTCAGGTACCCTCGCATCTATCTCCGAATCTTCAAGTTACCAACTAGTGCTCTGTATCGTGGTTTTGCTCTGATTTCTCAGACAATGTGTTCATCCAAATCTTTCAGGTTCAGAGCAACAGCATTTGCGAATTCGAGTCTTTTTGTTTTTGTTTTTTCTTTGATCTGCTATCTATGTAAGCAGCGATTTTATGACAAGGAAATTTCGATTATTATAACGATTAACGAGGAAGAAGAATAAGATGTATGGACGAGACGAGAGCAGTCGAGATTTGAGAACATGGCTTTTAAATTTGAGATTTGTGTTCTCGCTGAATTGATTAGGAACAAATTATGAAGCCCATGTTAGATACTGGGCCATATATGGGTTGATGCAATACAGGCTTTGCCAATATTCGGTTCCATCTTTTGTAACATGATAAAAGCATCAAAATCGTTAGGTTTTATTTTTATTTAAATGACAAATCGCAAATCGTAATAATCTATTACTAATAAAAGTTGATGCATTATGTCATTAGGGACGTCCACATGGGACGAAGAAACTCGATATCATTGGTCCAAATCAGCGTTTTCATTAAACACAAAAATGTTAAATATGATTAAAAGTAACTAACTAAAAATACAAAAATTTAAATATGAATAACATTTTAATTAAATTGAAACACACAAAAAAAAAATAACTTGATATTTAAACAATGTTTGTTTGGAAAATCAACATACAAAATCTAAATTAACAAAAATAAAGAAATTATAACTTAAAATGTCAATACCGTCATACAATAGTATATTTCAAAATAATATGAAAATCAATGTTAAAAATATTAAAAAATGGAAATCAACTTGACGTGTAAACTAAATTTTTGGAAAATCAAACTAAAAAGCTAACTAACAAAAAAATAAAAATGAAACTATGTCTTACACAAATGTCAATACATTCACATAATAATATATGTCAAAATAAAATTTAAAATATCAAAATATAACAAATATAGAAATCGTATTTCTTTTTTTCTGTCAACAAAAATCGTATTTCTTAAAATAAATTAACAATCTATAAGTAAATAACAAAAAATTAGAAAATTATATCTAAAAAATGTCAATANCGTATTTCTTTTTTTCTGTCAACAAAAATCGTATTTCTTAAAATAAATTAACAATCTATAAGTAAATAACAAAAAATTAGAAAATTATATCTAAAAAATGTCAATAACTCCATAGAATAGTATATGTTAAATAAAATGAAAATCATTGTTAAAAATATTAAAAATTGAAATTAACTTGATGTGTAGACTAATTTTTTGGAAAATCAAGGTAACTAACAAAGAAAATATAAAAATGGAAAATATGATTAAAATTTTAATTAATTTAAAAAACAAAAAATTAAAAATTAACTTGATATATAAACATTTTTGGAAAATCATATAAAATCTAAATAAAAAAGACAAGGAAATCAAATTATATCTTAAAACATGTCAATAACTCTATAGAATAATATATGTTAAAATAAAGTGGAAATCAATGTTAAAAATAATAAAAAATGAAAATTACCTTGATGTGTAAACTAATTTTTTTGGAAAATCAAAATAAAAAGCTCTGTGGCTCTCCTAACCAAAAAAAAAAATGTCTTACACAAATGTTAAAACATTCACATAATAGTATATGTCAAATAAAATAGAAATCAGTATTAAAATATAAAAATATAAAAATTGTATTTCTCAAAATAAAATATCAATCTATATAAAACAAAAGCTAATTAAAAAACATCTAAAAGGAAACTAACTTGATCTCTATGTTACTTTTTGGTAAAATCAATATAACCAAAGCTAATGAACAAAGTAAATTATATCTTAAAGAATGTCAATACATCAAAATAACAATATATGTCATGATAAAATGGAATCTGTATTAACAAAACTAAAATAGCAAAAGAAAAATGATCTAAAAATAAATTTAACATGATATATATAAGCTAGCTCTTTAGTAAATCAGCAATAAAAGAGCTTAATTAACAACAACAAAATAAAAAATTATGTTACATTATAGATAAAATATTACGTTACACTATTTAAAAAGTATTGGAATCGACTATAAATAATAATATAAATTTGATATAGGTTACACAAGTATACAAGCCAAACATATTCTTCAAAAAATACAGAGAGTTTAATAAAATAATGGTTGCTTCCATTTTCTTTCCTTATCCAGACACTTTCATTTTTAGGTTTTAACGAACTTACAAAAAAAAAAATTAATAGACAAAGAACAACAAAAAAGCGGTTTACAGATGGATTTCGAACTGTTTATTATCGATTAAAAGTACTAGCTAATCTATTTACTCATTACCAAATGAAAATTTAATCAATACTTATATTTTAATACAATTTTTTCAGTCATCTATAATTCAAGTCTTTATAGTAATAGGTTATTATGTTATGAGACTAGCATAAAAATTAATAAGTTCAATATTAACTTGCGGTAAATTCATAATCCGAATATTAAACTATCAGATAGATATTTTAAAACGATAAAAAACGTCTATCAGACACATAATATACAAAATAAAATAAACTTATAGTGTGAGTCATTACTTAATACAAAAAAAAATTGAATACTATGTAGACAAATTCATTTTTTGCGTCATTCAAGCAAAGATATAGTTAAATGTTATTGATATATATATACACCTAAAACAAATTAATTATTTAATCAAGTATAAATCAATTGACTTGTTATTATTTTACTAACAAAATTTGTAATCTTATAAATAAATACAAGTAAGAGAAAATGATACATTGTATGTTTAATAAACTTTTATAAAAAAAAAATTTCCGTAAAACTATTACGCATTGCATTCGGTAATTTACTAACAAAAAAAGATTAAACTAAATTATTGACAAAGATCCGCGCGTAGCGCGGATAAAAATACCTAGTATTTCATATAAAATATTTGACATGCAGATGCTTGATGTTCATTTGATCATTTCGTTCTTGTATTCTTTATATATATATATATATATATATAAATCTCATCTTTTTCTTAAAAATAGGCTTAGTAACATACACCCAAATGAAATACCATTTCATCGAGGAAATAACATACGCCCAAACGAAGTAGTTCTTGAATCTCAATCAACATTCAACTGACGATAACTAGTGTATTCCGTGAGTGATTAATCTTCTTAGTTTTTACTTAAAAACAGATTTGGTAACTATAAAATGCTTGTGCCTGTAACATATCAAATTGAAACAGTATGAACATTATTACATTTAACATTCAAGAAACTCACAAAAAAAATTAATTAAATTGAGACATTATAAAAATAAGGTGCCCAGAGAGACAAGAGCTGTCACTGAGCAGATGTTGTCTCCTACTCGATGCACAAAAACTTCTGTAAACTTCAAATCATAATTATAAATATTTTGCTCCTAGTATATATATATATGGTATGCTCTTATTACGCATTTAATATTTTACGCGTAAAAATTGAAAGATCTATTGTCAGATAAGTCAGAAGTCAGGACAACTATTTAGAGAAGAATGGTTATTGAATCTCATGTGTTGTTGTTGTTCGTTCAATGTACGTTCCGACCAGAGAGCGAGTTCCAATGTTTATCGCTTCGTTTTGATATCCCACGTGATCGTTTGTACGTTATACAGTCAACGCCTCCAGAGGCCAGCAACCTCTTAGTAATCAAAAAAAAAAAAAAAAGGAATTTAGTTCTCTTGTACGTCCAAAACACATCCATCTTTATCCACACGAATTCTCTCTGAGATTCAAAGAACCGTCGGTGTCACATCTTATAGTTATAGGTGCAAATACGGTTGTATATATTTATCATCTCAGACATATACTAACCGATCATATCTTTTCCTTTTTACAGCTTTATATATGTTTTTAAAAAAATATTTATATATACAAGTAGTGTATTAAGTTTCCTTGTTATTTACTCAACGAATTACAGTGCGACTACCTTCAACCGAATATTCGGTTCACAGCTTCATTTCACATACGCACGGTACGAAAAAAAGATAAAAGAAATGAAACTAAATGGCTGAATTTGGAAGGATTAGTGCATTTGATCCAAATAAAATAAAAATGGTATAGAGATATTTACAAAAAGCACAAGATCTAATCCAAACACACTTTACGCGATCTAGTATATATATGATTGAACTATTACCACGATTTAATAACATACTTCACGAGTCACGACCACCGATAAACAGAAAAATTAAATTGTACGCACATCCCAAAAATTTAATAAATGTAACAAAAATTACAGAGTCACGTACATGCATGTGCGTATAAATTATGCAAAACTAACTAAAATCTCTCTACTATCATATGCTATAAATTAACTAATGCGACATTGCATGGTCCATCCACCTAAGCCTGACCTGGAATTAGTCTTTTTTCCTTAGTAAATTTTTATTTCTTAAGAAATTCACCTTTGGTCGTATCGCCTTTGATTTGCCATTACGTTTTCATTATATAACTTAAATCCCCAAAAGAACGTAGTAGAGTACTGTTACAGGCAAAGCAACCAGCATTCCGAATATAACCCTGCAAAAAAAAATACATATATAAAGTTAAAATTTAAAATATTGAAATTTTGCTTTGACATTTTAATATTTTTTAGGAAATATTATATCTTATAAGTTGACGACAACAAAAATATCTTATAGTTTCGAAATGAAGTTTAATTGTTTGAAAATGACATTTTAGACAACAGAAAGAAACACGTAAACAATTCGACTTATGGTTTACTTAGAAATACCATTCTTAAAAATTGTATTAATCATCAAATATTTAGAACTCGAGCAACTTTACTTAGAGAAAACCAAAAATAACTTACGCAGTGCTGAGAATATCAGGATGGACGTTGTATTCCTTGGCGAAAACAAAAGGAACGATTCCTTGAGGAAGAGCAGCCTTCAAAAATATACACTTTCTTATCAGTAATTGTATAATATAAATCAATCATTTCTAAGTTAAAATGAAAATATATAAAATTAAAGATTAACCTGAACGATGGCGATATGGAGGAGATTGCCTCGAAGTCCAATTGCAATTGAGGTGGCTGCGATTACGGCCGGTCCGGTCAAGAACCTTACGGCCATCGCGAAGACTGCCACTGATTTTCCGCACGCAATTATCTTTGGTTGCAATGCCATAAATAGACCTATGTTGTTAACAATCAATATAACCATCATATTAGTAAAACTCCACAACACAAAAATAAAACATATATGTAGAGTTAAACTAAATAATATATGCAGAGGAATAATACCAAGACTAAACATAGCCATGCCAAGACCTGCATCAGATAATATCGAAATCGATCCACTCACTATTGTTGGCATCTTTATATTCCACCTGTCCCATGAAACCATAATATATATAATCAACATTAAACAGATACATTTTTTAAACTTTTACAGTATGCATTTTTAAATACTTCATGTACGTCACATGACTCACATCCGGTAGAAAACATTATAAAAACATTCCGTTAATTAGAAAATCTGACAGTTTTTTTAAGAATATACATGCTTGTAAAAAGTAATTAACATCCGTTATATTTATACATATAAAAATATTAAAGATGTTATCATTTTATAATTTTGATAGATAGTAAGTAATTAAGTACTTACTTGTAGGAGACAAGGGACCAAGCAAGGCCAATGAGACTAGAGTAAGTGTTAGGGTTTCGAATGAGTTTCCTCCAAACCATTATCAGTATTAGTCTCGTCATCACGCTCGCCGGCGGCATCTGCTGTTTCCTCGGACCGCCGGGACCACCGTCTTCCACGTCACTGCCTTTCTTCCCAATGTAAGGTGACGAATTCACCCCTGACTTCCCTTCGTTATTACCCTCTGGGTCCATCTCCACATGCCCTTTTCTTCCCGGTGTCATGTTCTCTATCAGATTCTGCATCGCTGTCATCATCAAGTTTATAAGAGTTAATATTGTTATTACTAGATTATGATCTTTCTTTATTTTGAGAAAATACTAACTTATTTTGACTATACTATATATAGTTCAATTTTTTTAATATTGAAAACATTGATGCCCCAACTCAATAAACTAATCCAATCAGGATAGAAATTCGTACTGTTGACTTGAAAATGGATTTCGAAACAGAAAAAAGGACGATGAGTTGCATTTATCTTTGTCCGACAAAATAAATTTAAATCAAACGTAAAATATTAAAATAAAATTGAGTATAAATTGTATCCAATCCAATGGAACCAAACAAAATTCTACTTTAGTTTGGTTTTTCTTTTTTAATAAAATTGAAAAGCCAAAAAAAAAACGAAAATTAAAACCGAGAATGGGAGATTATGAAAAAGTATAAAAAATATAAATATGATTAATAAAATTGAAGATTAATTAACCTTTAGAAGCGAGGTTGTCTTGAGGAGGAAGAGAAGCTTTTGGGTCGGTGGATAAATCAGTGGAGGCACCTCTCGTCATAGCGTTCCTCGCGTTGGCTTCCGACACCGGAGAAGCACTCGAACTCCACACAAACATGTTCATCTCCTTGTTCTGCCCTCCACCGCTTCCCCCGCCTCCTCCTCCTCCGCCACCACTTTCCTTTTTCTTGACTACTCCACTTGCTCCGCTCGTTGACCCCGTGAACATCGGGTTCGGTGGTGGGTACGACGGAACTGATAATATATTTTTAAAAGTTACATTATCATGCACACAAAAAAATATTATCACAGAAGAAATGATAATTTTTAAAAAAATAAATACTATATTTTCTATTATGTTCTTACGATTAATTTAAGGTTTATGACGAGTTTCTAAAAGATTAGGAAATGATACTAAATCAATGTAAAAACAAAAACATAAAAGAACATACCACCACTATTGTTGTTGTATAATTCACCACTCATACTTCTCCCTCCTCTTCCTCCTTTCTTCGTCTTCACAACTTCCTCGTCAAAATTCGACGTCCTCGGCGTCACTCCTTTAGACGACTGAAGGGAATAAACATCTCCGCCGGGACCAGATCCGCCGCCGCCGTAGCTATTGGTGTAACCGTGGCGAGGGCTCGGAGCTTTGCTTGCGTTAAACATAGCGTAGAAATCTGTCTGGTTAAAGCTCGAAGCCCTCGGCGTCGGCTCTCGCGACGACTGAACGGAGTAAATCTCGACCCCGGTGAGATTTGAAGCTCGCGGCGTTATCATTGACGAGTTAAGTCCTCCGCCGTGAGATTTGTTGAACGATGAGATCATCGATGAGGCGGCGCTTGATCTCCGGACCACCACGTGGAGCTTCCCGTCGTCACCTATCTCCGCATCGGTCTAATTAAAAAAAATATATGATTTTAGGTGATGAATTTGAGCCAACGTGAAATAAACCGGATATAACCAAATTAATAACCGAACCATGATTATGATGTCGTTTACTATACTCGAATTTTCCAGCTCATCCATTAATCAAGCTTAATTAACGAAACCCTCTAAAAAGAAAAAAGTACTACAGAATATGTGACCACCAAATAAAAAAAAAGTTCTAGCTAGACAAAAAAAAACCCCAAATCATTTCTCTTGACTTCTAAAAAACAAACAAAACAAAACCAAATCGACCCAAAACAAAACTCAAAAGTTTATAGTAATTTGACATAGATAGCTAAATAAGGAATCCAAAACGTACGACATATAGTAGATTAAATACTATCAAGTGTATAATTAATCCATTTCTAGTATACTTGAATTAACCGGGAGGTTAATTTGAATCGACATATACCGGACCATAAGTGTAAATATCGATACCTGGAGGGGTTCACGGCCATTGAGAGAGATAACATCGGAATCAACTCGGAAAGAAGTGATGGAACCGGCTGTTTCCGGGAACTGCTCGGAGATGAGAAGCTTAGCGCCACGGAACTCGAACATGAAAAGCATTAATGTATACCATATGATACTCTGAAGCACCACGATCTGCACCATTAGGTTGCCTGAGAAGTCCCCGTACATCGCCCTTAGCAATGGTATTCCCATTACCAACGTGTTCGGTAGTGTCGATAGCGAGAAGAGCGTTATCATCCATTCTAGGCTTCCTCTGCGGCTAAACGCCTGAAAATATTCACACACACAAAAAAAATACACATCAATATATATACTTATACAAACAAGTCCGGAACTTCTTAGTTACCAAAAAAATGTGTTGTGTGAGTGTCTATACCGATAATATAGTAAGTAAGCTTCGTGTCTCTAACGTTTGGTTAATTATATTTCGGATCTAAAGACTATATATCTTCATAGTATTATATAAAGCTGGTGCTGAATCTATAAAAACTATAGACCGAAAAACAATAACATAAAGAGAGAAATATTAGATGTTCACAACCAAATACGGTTATAGAAAAAAAAAATATTCAGAGTTACTTTTTGGAGAGAAGACTTCTTTCAAGTCAAATACTAGTTTTGATCGTTTGTTTGCCGAAAAAAATGTACGAGTTACAATTTAAACAAACCCGTTATTTAGATGAACAAAGTAACTAGCTATGTCGGTCCACGTCTAGTATATTACCAAATAAATAATACGTGTAAAAAGTCGATGTTTAGTTTCTACCATCATAACAATTACTACGAGACTAGCAACACTAAATCAAGCTCCAAAAATGAAATTAGATTATATATGTGCTTTTGACCAAAAAGAAGAAGATTATATATGTGCTTATAAATTAATTATTATGATATGATTCACATATAGAGAATATTATATAATTAAGAGACGGGCCTGCCAAAGAAAGAGTGCGGCGAGGATAACGACTTTCTGAAGAGAATCGGCGGCGAGGAAATGGTAATTCATGGCATAAGGATCATTGGAAGAGATGAAATGGAAAGAGAGAAGAGGAACCGCGAAAACCGCAACGAACCGGTTTATGCCGGAACATTGGTCCGGTGTAAATATTCCCCACCACCGTACCGAACCGTAGGCTAGTATCATAGCCACGTATAGCGGCACCATCGCCGCTAGTACGTCGTACATGTCTTTGCCGGTGATCATTTTGATTTATGTGCCGGCGAGTAGAGATAGAAGAGATTAAAGACGGAGAGAGACAGAAGTTCGTGTGGTATTTATGGAGGAGGAAGTGAAGTTCATTGAGACAACTATTAATTAACACAAACAACATTATATTAATCATTTACTAGTTTTTTGGAGTATAGTAGAATATTGGAGGAATTCGTGTTCAAGCAATGAATTATAGCCTAAAGAGGATCGTTTTGCATTTGAATATACTCGCTCTTTTTCTAATAAAACGATGTTTTGAGTTTTTTCTTTGTTTCACAAATATTGATGTTTTAAATTTTTAAATATAGTTTTTGTTAATTAATATTAATAAATTGTAAATTTCAAGAAGTATTAACTAAAAGTATTTACATTCAAGAATTAATAGTTATTTAAAAGTATTTGGTGTGAAAAAGTAATATATTAATAGCTAAACATTAATTGTTTCTTAATTTGTAAACATCGACATTTTAAAAACATAGAGAATATATATTATTAAGCAAGATATAAAATCAAGACGTGTTTTCATTTTGTGTGTGTCAGTGTGTGTGTGTGTTTTTTTTTGTCAAACAAATTTTTTTTGTGTGTAAAGTTGATAAAATTGGGGGCATGATCAAATTAAAACATAAAAAAGGCAGAGAAATTTGGTTCAGTACCTATATTGACATCGTTATTTGAGTTTATAACTATAGTAAAACCATGGTCATGATATTCTTTGTATATTATGTGTAATGGCGAACTGTACTTGATTCCTTTTTTTCCTTTCTCTCCGACAACTTCTTCGTTCTTTTTTTTTCTCAAAATATATTCTCTCTTGCTAATTTTTTCAGATAAAACACAACCAGTTTCAACCAGATCGGAACTCTCCGCCATTATTATGATCTTCACCCCTCTTCAATTTCATTATCATTCTCCACCCTCGCCACCAGATCCACCACCGCCTCTTACAGTTTCAGATCCATCGCCGCCGCTTCCTCCCTCACAATCCCTCACTCCAACCCAACCACCTCCGTCCTCCAAGACCCATGCGCCTCTTACCCCTTGCCTTCCGGAGATCAATGGTTCGAGAAAGATATGCGACGTTCGATGGCGAATTAACCTTGGAATTTTGCCGTTTTCTCCTTCCTCCACGTACTATACTATATGTCCAAATAGAATGGGAAAGTACTGCGAACATTATATAATAGAGATAAAGTAAAATTTATACAACAAACTGTTGTTCCTATTTCACACCGTATTTACCCACACACGCACAATACCCCGACACCTTCATATCCTTCATCACTACTACATGTTATTAGCTAAATAGAATCACCTTAAACTCAGTTTATACTACATCCCATTAACAACATAGTCAAACCCCCCAATGGCAAAAATCAAACTAACTAACTAACCTATTGCCAAATATTATGTTCACCCCAAACAACACCGGTTACATTCATGTTTCCCGCTACGAATCTAGGAATTTATTTAGTCAACCGCCACCACCACTATTTCACAATGAGAAAATAGTATAGAATTTTCTCATTTTTTTTCCCAGCAAACGGTTTCAGTCAATAAGGGTATTTTCGTCTCAAAAATTGTAGAATCTAGAGTTTTTGGTTACGTGCTTCGTTAAAAAACTGATATAGTTATATCTTTAATTTTATGTCTCAATATGATTATTCAGTTAAAAGACCCAAAAAGTAATAGGTGGAAGAAAAAAAATCACAAATACAAGTGTGACATGCAGGATAGTATTATTATTATTTTTTATAATGCAATTTCTAGAATTACGTAGAAAATATATTTCCGAGATCACATAATTGCATTTAAAATATTAAGTATGTTCCTCAAATGATCAAATCATACACTATTACATAGTAGTATTTTTTATTTACCATAGCTATATATTTGGCACCTTAAATATTGTTTTTTTGTTTTTGAATGCGAGAAACCATTATATCAAGAAAACATTTGTTGAATAAACACAAAATAAACCAAAATTTACTAACTAACCAATTTATCTATTTATTTCTTCCTATCTCTCTTTCTAACATTTTGATTACTTTGTAAAATTTTTTCGAAATTCTTATATTAATTATATATAAAAAAAAGAAACAGGGAATCTTGTATTGGGATGAGCAAGATTGGTTTCCCTTCTGTCTCGTGGTCTATAGTATTTGAGGTGAAATTAAATGCTTTGGAGATTTTATGTACACAAAATGTTATACTCCCTCTGTTCCTTTATATTTGTTGTTTTACAGATTCATTTTTGTTTCAATTTATTTGTTGTTTTTGACATTTTTTATATAAAGTTAATAAAGTAGTATTGAAATCTGGATAAAAAAAAATTTTCTAACATTTTCTTTTCAAAAAGTGACTACTTTTGAGCTTTTTTTATTTAAAAAATGATTGTAGTTACTTTTTTGTAATTAAATGAGTTTCTTAATATGCGTGAATTATGTTAAAACAATAAACAATATGGAACGGAGGGAGTACTAGATTCTAAAAAAATAGAGTTAGATACTTAGGATCCACTTGTACGTGTAACACCACTTTTTAGTTTTCAGACACAAATGTCATATATAAGTATCAATATTAGATGGTAAATTTAGATATTCAACAAAATTATATAAAAAAATAAAACCGATTGTGTGTGTAAGCTATGGACACGGCGAAGGTTGATGCATGCACATGCTATTGAGAGCATCTAATAACACTTTCTGAGCGATCTGCGGTTCCTGTAAAGATCTGATTTTTAATCAGGAAGAAAACAATTAAAGATCTGATTGTTGATAAGGAAGAAAATAATTTAATTTTAGACCGTTGTAGTTTTGTACAAGGAATTTACAAGTTTACCCACTCTCATATACATTTTTTTTTTTTGGTTTCATTTGAATAATTTCTTATTAATTAGGGTCAAAGACGTTGGCAATTGGACCAGATGAATGGAAATATCCTCCTATAATTGTCGTATTTTCATATTGCGTCGACGTATTCATCACGCCGCTTTGATTGGGCCTAATGGACGGACCTTCTGAAAGCTCATACAGTTCTCCTAAAGCACAACAACATCATCGTTACTCTCTCAAGTCTCACTCAAGTGTACGTTTAGTTTCCTTCTAAAAGCTCATACAGTTCTCCTAAAAATTCTTAAATTCTTATAAAAACTAATATAAAATTAATAAATAAAATGTAAATATTAACTCACAAACAAATATACTATGATAAAAAAAAGAAAATAAAATGGCCGTTCTTCGGTTCCGGCGGCTTCCACTGTGCCTTTTGTTCTGTTTTTTTCGTTTGTTTCCCTTCCCTTTTGCCGGTTCTTTCTTTGCGTGGTTGGTTTTGGATTTTGGCTAATTTCTTAGATCTAGATCTGCAGATCTGGTTTTTGATGTTGGTTCTAGTTTTCGTTCTTTTCATCTACAAGTGGTTCTCCTCTTTGGTGTTCCATAGATCCGGCGTTTCGGCTTAGGTTGAAGCAGCGGTGGGTTTTAGTGATGTCACCTAGTTTCTTCTTCTCTGCTTCTCGGCGTCTGGCTTGCGGAGGTTTGCGGTGGGTTTAGATCGTCTTGGGGTTTGCCTTTCTGATGGTATTTTGTTGCAGCTGCGCCTATAAGCTCTTTTTGAGGCTTCTTTGGTTTTGAAGAGTGGTTCAAGAACGTGCAGTGATTTCGGTCTTCACTTCAGCTCTTGCGAGGAGGTGGTTGGTTTCTGTCTGTAGGTGGCTGAAACTAGCTCGCTGTGTCCGCGTGTTTGAGGTGGTGGTCTTCTTTGGCTTGTCCCCGGTCGGTTGTCAATGTATCATTTCCTTGACCCTAGATCTTCTTGTTTTCATCGCTTCCTGGGTGTGGTTTGGTTGGAGTTTGTTGCTGTTCTCTGTCTCGCCGGGTGTCTGCTTTCAATCCTGTCGGTTTTGATTCTGGTTTGAGCTCGTTCAAGTTCTCTCTTCGGGTTATCAGTCCTTATGGAGGTTTCCTGGGTGTTTCGATCCTTCTCGAGGCTCTCTGTCTTTCGGTTCTTTTCCGACGCTACTTGGTTCTTGGGTTTGTCTGTGGACTCTCTTCTGTTTCAGTATTTCAGTTAGTAATTAAGTTGTTATTGGTTCTATCTTTTTTATTCCGTCTGTTTTAGCTTTTTGGTTCAGTTTTAGATTATTTTTTTCTCTTTGAAAAATTCTCAAGGCTCCCCGGTGTTGGGGCTGTTGTCTCCGGGAGTTTTCGAACTCGCCGGCTTTGTCTCCCTTAAAAGTTTTGGGTTTATGTTTCCCGTATTTCTCTCTGGCTTAGTCTCCGGTGTATCCGGCTTTGTATATCTTCTGATGTTTAATAATATCTTTCAAGTGACAAAAAAAAAATAAAAAAAAAAATAAAATACCGCTGACATACTAAAAAAAAATAATAGATGTGCGCTTTTATAAAGAACGAATTTTGCGAAAAAAATTTATTCCTGTTTGTTAAAACATAAATTTAAAGAGAAACAGAAAAAAATGAAATGTAATCGAAAAGTATTTAGGTACCCCAAAACAGGACGTAAATATTGAAAGATTCAAACTTTGTTTGCAGAATCCTCATTCTTGGCCACTTCACCACTTTCCACCGGTGGTAAACTCTGCACAAAGAAAAAGAAAAAAACCAATCAGATTACAAATCTCTCATGGGCAATTCATCGAACACCTTACGTGCGTTACAACGAAAACACAAGAAAAAAGAAGACAAAGACAATCAGGCTATTTCTGGAATGGAAATCAAACAAGCACCTTATGGGCATTTAGTGAGCAAAAAACTAAATACATTTGAGGAGCACGTAACATAAACGTTTTTTACAAGAGAAAAATCGAAGCTTACGAGATTTGGCTTATAGATGTTGTGGACGACGGAGGCTCCAGCGAGAAGGGAAACAACGACGACGACTGTTGACAATGGCAGAGACGGAGTTCCCGTCGGCAGCTTCCCTCTATACGTTTTTTTGTTCATCATTGGGCTCTCTGCTTTTTCACTAAACACCGACGGTACACAACTTTTTCCGATTCTTTCACCAATCCACAGTTTGCTTATTACTCAAAATTGAATAAATTGTCAACACAAATGTTTTGAAAACAAAAAAAAACTAAACACAATCATTTACAATAAAAAAAAAAAAAAAAAAAAGNAAATCGAAGCTTACGAGATTTGGCTTATAGATGTTGTGGACGACGGAGGCTCCAGCGAGAAGGGAAACAACGACGACGACTGTTGACAATGGCAGAGACGGAGTTCCCGTCGGCAACTTCCCTCTATACGTTTTTTTGTTCATCATTGGGCTCTCTGCTTTTTTCACTAAACACCGATGATACAAAACTTTTTCCGACTCTTTGACCAACCAAGAGTTTGCTTATTACTCAAAATTGAATAAATTGTCAACACAAATGTTTTGAAAAAAAAAAACTAAACACAATCATTTACAAATAAATAAATAAAAAGGAGGAAAGGTCGCAAGAGGTAGGCCCAACAAAATTTAGAGCCCACAACTATATTTCCATATCACGGGCCATACATACATCAATACCAACTACCAACATTTCTCTGACACCAAGTTATATCTTCTTTTTATCCGAAAACTCCAAACCGAGAAACCCAAACACACCAAACAAAAGGCCTCCCTCGCCGGTTAAACTACAAAAAAAATACCAGCCGGTTCTAACCGATTTACATTACCGGTAATACCAATATTACCCGTAACTTCAAATTCGAGTGATTGTGTCTGCACATTGCTTAGAATCAAACCGAATGCGCCAAATATAAACATATCGAAGTATCGAACGGTTTTTTTACCCACTTGCTTGAAAATGATTGTTGTATGATCGTCGTACTTGTTCCTTTTTAATAATGGGCCTTACACAGAGCCCAAGTTCCTTTTCCCCTTCACGGCGTTGATCTTATCGAGCCTCCACTCGTCTCTGAGCCTGGCGATGAAATTGTCGGCTTTAGTGTTAACGTCCGGGCTTGGACAGAATCCCGGCCCGCCGCTGCCAGTACCGACGGCGACTTGGCCTTCCCCTCCGCCGTCAGATTGTGTAAGTTCTAGACCCCAACCGAGGTCGATCACTTCTCGCTCAGGGGAGCTACATCTGGAGCTCTGATTGCTCCGTATCTTCGCGAAATCCCCACTCACCACGAATTTTAGCGGCGGAACCCTAAACGGAGGCGGCGGAGGTGGAGGTGGCGTTAATTGAATCAACGGAGATCCTTGGTAGTTGCTATCCTCGTTGAAATTTGCCGGTTTCGTCGGACGCGGAGGTCTTCCAGATTTAACTCTCCTTGGTGGTGTCTGAGGATCAGATTGGATATTTCTCGGCGGTGGAGGTGGAGGCGGCGCCGGAACGGAGTGTATCTTTTTGCTCTTAACTCCCTTCTTGAACAATCCGTAGAATACTGACTGCGAAGATCGCGGCAGAGGAGGAGGAGGTGGTGGAGGTGGCGGCGGAGACGGTGGTGGAAATGACGATTGGTACTGTGGTGGTTCTGTTGCCGTCATCACCGGAGATTCGATTCTCTCCTTCCTCTTCGGTTTCTGAAGTTTCTTCTTCCTCTTTCCTTGATTATACAGAGAAGCGAAAACCATTTTAATCTCTTTCGCCGCATTGCTCTTTCTTCGCTGAAGAGCCCCCTGTTTCCTCGGTGGTGTGGCGGTTACAAACAGAGGCGGAGGAGGTGGAGGAGGTGGAGGTGGTGACGGCGGAGGCCGTGCCGTTCGTTTAAAACTGGTAGAATCAGATTTAGTCTCACTGCGTTTCGACTTTTCTTGTATATCTCTGTTTCTAACAGAACGATGAGTCCTTCTCGGTTTCTCCGAAACTTCAACCTGCGATGATCGAGGTGGTGGTGGAGGAGGAGGTGGTGGTGCCGGTGGTTGTTGCGGCGGCGGAAGCGGTGGAGAAGACGGCCTTACAACAAATTTGTCAACCGGAATTTCTTTTGGCTCGGATTCTTCGATTTCAATTTTAGAACGATTCGGAAACTGTTCGTAAGAACGCGAATCGTGCGATCGGTACTTGTCGATTTCGAAATCGTCGTAAAACCGGAACCGGCGATCGGGAGTTTCCCTGAAAACTCCTTGTCTCAGATCAGGATACGAGCTACTGCTACGCCTCAACGGTAAATTGCCGGTATCCGGTAATCCAGGCGAGAAACTCCGGCTACCCAAGCTCTCATAGATCTTTAGCCTATCAGCGTCGTACACGTCATCAAACCAATGCTGCGAAACCGCCGAAGAGGAAGAGATTTTGCTGTCCTCGCCGACGGTCATTTCGCCACTCGTGACAGCTCCTTCTTCTTCTTCTTCTTCGCCGTGTGAAGACGGTGACGACGAAGACAATCCGTCGTCGTTTCGTCTCGCGAGTACGCCGCAGAGAATCGCGAAAACGACTAAAACGACGTTGATCGAATCCCATCCTCTCTTCACTGAAGCTGGCTGAAGAATCTGAGATGTGATCGAGAGAAACGGAGGGACGACGAAGGTCATAAACAAAAGAAAAATAGCCGCTGAAATCACTCCGATCATCGCCGGACCTAACATCGTCGGAATTGGTGATCGCCGGCGATTATATCCAGTAGATTCAAACTGTGGCCAGATCAGCGGCGGTTGATCGCCGTTAATCTCCATTTTCCGGTGAAATTTTGAATGAAGAGAGAGAGGGGGGAGAGAGAGAGAGAGAGAGAGAGAGAGAGAGAGTCTCGCCGATTCGATTACAGTACATTAAGGAGTAACCGTATATATAGTGCTTATTATGTGTCAGAGAGGTTAGCAATAATAGTATTAATTAAGTACGTTATGAAACTTAATTATTGGGAAAATAAAACTATGATTAAGATTATAGTCATACGGACACGGAAAGGAATTGTTGTCAAGGTATTGAACAATGTCGCGCCAAAGACCTGTTAAAATAATATTAGACTCAACTCAAATCATTAAGTTGGAAATTTCGTCGAATTACTTCACTTAAATTCATCATAATCAAACATTTTCTTTTGTCACCAATACAAACAAACGAAAATCGAAAAAAATAAAAAATATTATATAAAAGATTAGAATTTTGTTTTGATGAATTGGAAAGAAATTTGTGAAATACAGAATATACATAACTAAAATTTTGTTTCACGTCATGTGATAATGACATTAAAGATGAAAGATTGATATGTTATTTTCTCGTAGCCGTCCATTTAGATTTTCAATATTGATTTTTGCATAGTCTAATTAATCGTATTTGTAGCATGGTTTAATAAACAACAGTTAGTCAAATTATCCCCTTTTAATTGATTAATATATAAATTCCATTTACAACTGTTGAGGATGTTGCCATTAAGGCCCGTCTTGGATAACCCTTGATTACAAGCAACGTCGAGCCGCAGAAAAAAAATGAAAAATAATATTTTTGCTTACCAAACGTTAACATTAATCATGCAAGTAATGCATAAATATAATCGAACATATGTTGACATATCAATTACTATATTGTTTAGCAAGACAACATTTCAACACACGATATATCTACTATATATATATCACGGGATTTTAGTACTAAGCTAAGTAAGCTACATAAGAAAGAAAAAAACCATACTAAAAGTAAGACAAACTTTTCTTACAACAATATAATGCCTAGTTAATTAGGCTTTTAGTCAACAAAATATATTAAAAACTTATAATTTGTGCAAATTTCAGAATAACACGGTGTATCATTCGAAAATAATATTGATTTTCAAGGGACTTGAGACGTTTATGTTTCCAAATATGAATCTCTTGGATTTTTCTGACATTGATATAAATTTGAGGTCCAAACCTCGGGATTTTATTCAGAAATTTTACAAAACTAACTTCTTCTAAGTCGTGTTTTTATTATTTTTAATCATTATTGTTAGTTTATTACACAAATATCTTATTTTTATGTTTTCAAGAAAAACACGGCAAACATCTTTTAACAGAGTGGGTTCATGAAGACACAATGTCACAGTTTTTCCATTCTTTAGGCGTACGTAACATTCAAACCTGGAAAAAAAAACAGAGGTTCTAAATACGACTAACGATAAAAGAAAAGTTGGTTAAAATGCAACTGGGTCATGTTTCGGACGTAAATAATTATTTGGAACTGTATAACCATAGTTGCAATTGCAAATCCACTAGCTATAGTAATCAAAGTGGAACAGTACAAGTAAAAGTATGGGGACTAATACGAATACCCAACAAAATACAACATAACACTGGCTTTTTGCATCATCTAAAGTCAAAGATTGTTTACAAACATTTCCTGGTAAAATACTAAAGTTTTACTTCCTCTAAAACACTAACGATTGTAACATAGATTCATAAATGTTCATCTATATAAATACAAAACATGCTTTCATCGCCCCATGTACTACCAACAAAATCCTATATGTTACTAAAAAAAACTGTGATTCAACCATCAACATAAACTTTCATCGTTCCCATAATACATTATTATCGTTCCATGTATTAGTACTACACAAATCCTATGTTTAGAAAAAAGTAATGTACGATATTTGCTTGTACCAAAAAAGTCCACGTACGGTTTTGAATCTTGTAACATATAAATTTGGAAAATAACTTTAGAGGGGATGCTCATGCTCTGTTGATAGAAATAATTGGAGCGTGGTTATCATCATTGTAAAGTGTTTTACTTACCCTTTTCTCGCTACACCCCAACCCAAACCTCCGCGACTTTTGTCTAGCTGTCTCTTCTCTTCTTAAATCACTTAAATTTTTTTTTTACCTTTTTACAATTATTCATTTATAAAAAGAAAAAAAAAGTAAATTACAATCTAAACACCAATTTACCCTATTTAGCACTATGATTACGCTTTTGCAAAGAAAAATGATGAATCTTTATTTCGTAAAAATTCTTTTAGACTTTGGCTTTGTAATTGAGCCGGCCATCCGCATACATAAGTCATCAATGGTTGATCCTGAACTTAAAAAATAAACTTTTTAGATAACAAACAAAAATCCAAATATTTATGTGTAAGCTTGTTGTGTTTAGCTCGGAAAAATCCAAGAATTCGTTAAACAAAAAAAACCATTTATTATTTCTTTTGGGTAGATAAGTCATAAGTGGTTATTGTGCTCTAAGCTTTATAGAAAATAGTGATAGATCAAACGATATTGAAATCAGATGTCGATTGGTGCCATTATAGAGCTTATATGCAGCATAATTTCTTCAGTATTTGCTACAATATTGCCACATTCGATAAGTGGAAGGAGAGAAAAAGTGGAATAAAAAGAATATCACCCAACAAAAAGGTGAAGAAAAAGAAAAAGAGACCAGCATCCAATCCCAACCCTTTAAACTCATATTATTTTCTTATAAACCCTTTTAGCGTTTTTGTAGTTTAGTAGATTAACGAATATTTTCAAATTAAAAGTGTTAGTTAAAAAAACTTTTCAACCTAATATTACTTATAAGCGAATTAATGAATAAATAAACAAAACCCTGATTTTTGGGTTGTGTAACGTTCCACCTTATCGATAATGTGTTGTACACTCGGCCACCACCATTTCCAGATTTATTTTATATAACTTCTTTTTGGAACACATAAACGCTTAAAAAAAGCCATCAACATTTTGATATCTAGAAAGTAATTAAAAGTTATATCTTATACGTAATTTAATTTTCAAGTAAATTATTTACGTAACAGTTTGAAGTTAAGACAGTCCCATTATATATATATATATTATATAATATCATGATTACAAGTTAACAAAAGCGATCAAGATTTTGATATCTAGAAAGTAATCAAAGTTATATCTTATACGTAATTTAATTTTCAAGTAAATTATTTACGTAACAGTTTGAAGTTAAGACAATCCCAAAAAAAAAAATATATATATATATATATATATTATATAATATCATGATTACAAGTTAACAACACATGTATGGAATTTTAAAATTGGATAGTCATAAAATTATGGCCATCGCCACCAGCTTTCTGTCTGTGAAAAAGAAATTATTTTGATATTTAGAATTTTGGCTCTTATCTTTCTTATTCAGTGTCCCACTAGTAAACCTAAAGACCAAAGAAAGAAAAGTAAGCATTAACTAAAAACATTATAAAGAAAAACCTTAACCAAAGAAAAGGAGGATAGCGATTTACGTATAAAGAAAAAAAATCGGTTTCGGGAGAATCATGTAAGGTCAAATATCTCATAAATTAATCAATAATTAATCAGATGATTTACGTGGGTAAAAAGTTAGTGAAATCAAAAAGTGATATCAAAAAGTTTATTGTCCAACCAAGATATTGTTGAGCCATCGAATCAATAGTTTCCATAGATCGAAATTAAATTTTGACAATACATGCGAGAAATCCACCAGACAAAAACACGGATTACGTAACAGAAACTAGTATCATGCGTTTTGGGATTGAATCAATAATCAATAATACTATGATTTTAAAGATATCAACTTAATACTATGACTCATTGAGAGTGTTAATTAGTAACTCAATTGGTTAAAGAGAGAATGTTTTACATAGCGCTACCACATTCAAATTCGATTTCTGCTTAAAAAGGTTAAAGACTAAAACCGAAAAGTCGGAATTATTTGTTTTTCTTTTGCTTGTTGCTAAATACAGCTTAAATAATTGTTTAATATTTTTTTCGTTTTACAAAAATTATCGTTGTAAGTTTATTTTTGTTTTACAAAAAAAGATCGTTTTATTTTTTTAAAGCAAAATTTTGAATAAAAATTCAATTTTAGTCCTATTAATTTAATGTATTAATTAAAAATAAAATTTTGTTTAATATATTAATAAATAATAAAAAATTTATAAAATATGTTAAAATGATAATATTTGTGAAACAAAGAGTAGCAAACAAAGAATGATTAATTAAATAATTGGACACAGATGGACATGAATCTGGAGTTTAAGACCTTTAGGTACACCTGTATTTTGGTCTGGAAACGAGCCACAGGAGAAATTTATATCTATAATAATCAACTTTTTTAATTAGTAAGAAAAAAAAAAGAAGAGAAGGAGACAGGCTGGGAAAAGAGAGCCGCTAGATGAATCGGAAGTATCGTCTAAGCTTCTTCGAACAGCTATCTTCCAGATACACAGCCTGTCCTCCCACACGTGCGATTTACCACATCTAATCTAATCGTCGTATTACATGTCTTCTTATGTAAAGTAATAGAAATATATTTGGAAGAACTTGTTATGACATTGATTGTAGGCAACCGTCTTATATAGACATTTACAAGATAGAGATAAACTCATACTAGATTCTATCTTTATCTCTAAGTAAGATGATCATTATCCTAAATATATGAATATCTTTAACAGTTCTAGAACTCTCTAGAACCTTCTCTAATACTCCCCCTCAAGTTGAACCGTGTAAATTATACATGTTCAACTTGGACGATAAATAATTAAAACTTGTACTTTCCAAAATCTTGGTTGAAACGTCTGCCAACTGATCTTGTTGTACGTACGTGTCTTGTGGTAATAAAATGATCTAGAGCAGCATCTTGCATACGATGATAATATATTCCAATTCTCCCCCTCAAGTTGGAAGGTGAAGATTATGAACATCCAACTTGGACATTAAACCCTGAAAAACACACGCTTTGTTTCCAACCGAGGTAACTACAAAACTTTGTAGAACCAAAATAATCGAGATCACGTCTCAAATACGAGATCACGTCTCAACCCAAAACAATAACAATAGAGATCACGTCTCAAAGAAATACCAAACAAAATAAAAAAGAACACGTCTTAGAGACTGCAACAATAATGATATTTTAAAAAAACAAAGTTTGAAAACACATCTCCCCAAAGATTTTTTTTTTTTTTTTAAAGAACAAACGTATAAAAATTCACAAACACATCGTCTGGTTCGTCTTCGTCCTCGGGCTCTCTCTCCATGATCGTTTTCGAACCAAAAAATCACAAAACTAATAAAGCGGAAATTAACTTTAACTTCAATCCCCTAGAATCGAAGGCTCTGATACCATGTAAAGTAATAGAAATATATTTGGAAGAACTTGTTATGACATTGATTGTAGGCAACCGCCTTATATAGACGTTTACAAGATAGAGATAAACTCATACTAAATTCTATCTTTATCTCTAACTAAGATGATCATTATCCTCAATATATGAATATCTCTAACAGTTCTAGAACTCTCTAGAACCTTCTCTAATATCTTACGAGTGTTGATTATAAAAATGATTTAAAAGCTCTTAATTATTCGTGTTTTCAATTATTACTATTAATAAAATGGAAGAGATCCACACATTTGTCGCGGCATTAACCTATCGGAAGAAGCTTTTAGCGATGAGAACAATCGAATCAATCAATTGAGCTTTCTCTCTTTGATGATAAGTACAAATATATATATATATATATATATATGGGACGTACCTATCATTGGAGACATAATTCCGTTTCAAACACGGAGGAAAGCACGTCGTGCGGTCTTGTGCGTACAGAACGGCTTGGAGTTTAGTCCATTATCTTACAATTACAACCGGAGGAAGTTTCTCGTTTCGTCTAAGTTGAATCCTTCTTTTACATAAGATAACCAATTTCCATATATACTTTTACATGTAAATGTTTAAAATCCATTTGTTTTTGATATACCTTAATTTAAATATGTTATAAGATATATTTTATAGAGTTATGATTTATGAAGTACGAAAATTTTATAAAATATAATAGTCGTATGTCTTCTTTTTTTTATTCATTGTAAAGGATTATATTAAAAGAAAGAAACCAAAGGTTACTAATTACAACCCAAAGGAAGAGGATCACATAAAATCAAAACACGTCAGCTGATTTGTGAGCTGATTTGTGAAAACATCAAGAAGACACAAACTCAACAGCAAAAAGATGTTCGAGCCAAAACAGGAAACCACTAGCTACATATGATTATATGATTGTCTTCGATCCTCCAAAGTTACGCCACGCGAGATTAAAAAAGCATCCATGTTTGCCTTACCCACATCAAATGTCACTTTCAACAAAGGTAAATCCAAAAAAGAATTTATAACTTCCTGAGGTTGAGACTTAAAAGAGGGTCATGCCTTAGATCTTAAAAGCACCAACCAAAGCAGAATTATCACCTTCAAACACCACTTTATTAATCCTCAAACTTTATTAATCCTCAAACTCTATTAATCCTCAAACTCTTAATAGTTGTATGTCCATGATACCGTTTTTCAAAATTATTTGTTTAGAAATGGTATTTAATATAAACAAATCATAAATATTATAAACTTCTAATAATCATTTTCAGTAAATGGGCTCAACGGAGAACAACCCATTACTAAACATACAAGCCCAGCTCAGCCAACTAACAAATAGAGATCCCTCAAATTTAGCCTAGTTACTCTATTTAGTTTCTATGACTCATTTAAAGTTCGTTTTTTAGCATTTTCGGCTATAAATATTTATTTTGGATCTTCATAGGACCCTTTTAAACTTATATTCCCCATTTGGACTTAGTGATAAGTAGAGTCTTGATTTCCTCAACGGATTGAGTAAAAAGTAATAGATGTTTCTCGTTCTACTATTAATAGCCCCAAATGACTATTGCTAGCTTAGTTACTCTATTTAGTTTCTATGACGCATAAAAAGTCTTTTTCAAGCATTTTCGATTATAATCATCTAAACTAAAAATAGAGATCCCTCAAAATTCTTCTCCGTGGACCCGAGCAGTTTCAGACTTCTATTGCTCAAAAAACAGAGAAAAAAAAACTCTGTTTTTGAATCTTCTCCTTGGATATTCCATCTCTGTTTGGCTACACCCTAAACGATTTTGGTGAAGCGAGAGAGAGAAATGATTGCATATTGCTTATTCATCAAAACTTAAAAAACTTTTTGTCAATTTCAGGTGTTTCTCGGTGGTTATTGTTTGAAAGGGGGTTAAAGGTGTATGGAGTCGTGTAAGGCGTATAACAACCAATGTTACCACATCAATCACACTAATATAATTGCAATATAAATTAATATATCCAAGTAAAGAACAAATAAGCGGCTAAGTCCAATAATTAGGTAACAGAAAGAGACAGAGAGATAAGATAGCTAATTAAGCGTTGGCATTCACGGCGAGGACTCTGGCGACACTTGAGCAGGAATCCGGGTGAAGGCAACGTCGGGTATGGACATGGACCCACCAGATCCTGGACCCTTCACCGTGAACAATATGGTGGGTCGCTCTGCAAGCACCAACCAACCCAGTTACTACGAGGAAAAGAGGCTAATATATTCTGAAGATTCTAAAGCAAGAGAAGAGTAAGGAGGATCCACCTGGATCATCAGCATACAATGGAGGAGGGGGATCCACCTGGACAGCCGCAATCTCTGCAGATCATAACCACACAAATACTAGTTTGAGATATGTGCATTAAGCAAACCCAATACCAACTAAACCATAGCCCATCGTCAACCAAAGGCAGAGTCTTAAAGTAAATAACCATCATCAAACTATGAACCCAAAAAGCCTCAAATCTTCAAAAGGAGTTTCTTGGTGGGAGATAATATTACCTGCATCCGTGGGTCTGAGCCTGAAGATATCAATGTCACATAATTCTCCTCCACACAGACGAAACATGGATTCATACATTTTGGGCTCGGGACTCGGTGAGTCAAATCCCTAGCCCAGAATGTAATCCAGAAAAGCATACCCCCACACAGCCGGTAACTTGCCGAGATGTGATCGATGAACCTCAACCTGGTTTCCTGCAATAATTGCAAGCAAGGTAAGAAAAAGGAACCAAAAAAAAGGGGCAAAGACAAGAAACTATTAGGTGTTGCATTCTTCTGACCTTCTCTGCGTTTTGTTGGAGAACTGCACGGCAAGCCGCTTCACGGATTAATTCATCGTTTGTCCTGCGCCCGACACGATATGGGCCCATTAGATTCTTCGTACCGAACCGATAATCCAAATTAGACCAATCAATCAGGAAGCCCTAACCACACAAATCCAACAAAAAGAGAGAAAACATATCACACAAGCTCAAACGCAATTGGTTTCACGAATCCAGATGCTCATCCTTTCAAATCAAGCCCTAATTTCGACGGAGAAATTACCTCGCTCTTGTGGAACTGGTAGTAGTATAAGATGTACTGTCGTATGCATTCATCGTCGTACGGGTCGAAAGCCCGGAGAGGGGATTTGTCGAAGGATTTCGATTCTCCCTGAGACTTGGGCCTTACAATCTTCGGAGTGCAAAAGTACACCTTCCCAGTAGAACTGACCATGATCGGAACCCTAACGCAGCTTCTCGGCGAGGAGAGGAGGATTCTCGGTCGGAAACAAAATATTTCAATACAAAACGCTCTTGGACCGATATATTTACTGTCTTCTCCATAAAAGATCCCTCAAATCTCTACAAAATGGAAAGATATCTCAGATTTAGTTATAATAACAATTTAGTACCCATGAATTCACAAGATAAACGAATTGAGAAATATTTACACAAAAGACACCCCAAGTTTTTTTTTTTTTTTCCTTTTGATATGAAATAATGAAACGAACCAATTTTTTTTTTTTTTAAATTATTCGGATTGAGTGGGTACAAATAGTCATTTCATATAAACATTGTCATATTTTTTGCAAAGCAAATCTCAACCAATCACGACTAAAGTATCCATGAAATCTATTAGACTATTCCAAGTTGAATATGTTAATTTTACCGTTGATGCTTTATTTATGTCGAAGTGTGGGATACGGTCACTAGAGATGCATGTAGAGTGGTACCTTGAAATGCAATAAATAAAAAAAAATTCTAAACCAAAAAAGTTCTTCTTCAAATTAATATATTAAAGAAGACAGCATTTACTCAAAATGTGGAGTCGACGATATCACGATATGGCGTGGGTACTAGCTAGCTGCAACGCCGACCTTTGACGGTGGACTTTGATTTCTTAATTAGCTTGGAAAAGATTGTGACTTTCTAAGTAACATTATAATGAGGATGATCCGGATTAAATCTGTTGTGGACGAATAGTTTACACGTCGATCTGGATTGTAACTTTTTCGTTCCAATCCGAGTTCTGTATATATATTGAGTTTGAGAAAATGTTTTCGAATTAAGACAAAAGTTCCTTTTGTTTTTTTTTTTTGGGTCTGAATTTAGAAAACATAAAATATGAGTTTTCCAGTCATTTAGATTTATTTAATTTTACGTTTATTTACTTCATTTGAAAAATTATAGAGCTGGCGGGTTTTTATAATATTTCGGTTTAGTTTATTTGATTCGATTTCAATGTTTATTGAAGTCTGTTCAAATGCATGTCGTTGAGTTTTTTTTTAATGATAGTGACTTCGTTACTAGACTACTAGCTTGTCTACTAGAATCATCGGCTGAAAAAATAGGTTATATATTTACACATCATGATATCATCTGATATTGTAACCTATTACAAATATTATAAATTTCAGTTTTGAAAAGTGATAGATATTATATAGTTTAGAGTCCGTACGTGGATAGTATGTTAATCATGAATATCAACATATAGAATTATAGATACGCAGTCACGCTTGGACTTGGACTCACTACTTCGTCTCATCCTATTGCAATATTTTTTGGGACTTTCTTAAAACCTTTTTATTCTTCATTTGTCGTATTTTGTAACACTATACTATTAACTATACATATTGTTGAATATGTGTGATGTGTGACAATGTGTACCAATATTATATACTATATGTTATATTGACCCTTATGAAGGTTGCTAAGGCTACAGCACATGCAAACTCCAAAGCACGCACGAAATCCTTACCCAAAATTCATCAAGCTGAAAGAGAACACTGTTTTAAATTATGGAGTTTGGTGACTAGTACTCCAATCCTTCCCAAAATTTCTATAAGAACAAATCATTTCAAATTCAAATACAATAACTAATTAATTTCATTAGTAAGATATATGCTTTTACATGCGCAAAAATATACTTTTATTATTGTAGTGTGTATTTAAATATGTTTTTTCTTCAGCGTCTCTTAAAAAAATTACTTAATTAAGTTGAACATGACCTTCATCATCACATCTTCTTCAATAGATTTTTTTTTTTCGTGTTTAATAATTTTGTTACCACTTTGCTTTTTACTTCTCGTTTTTCGAATTCAAGACGAATATTAAAATTGGTTCGTTTCAAGTTGGAGGAAGATGTGTAAATGTAAAGTGGGAAGGAATAAAAACAAGAGAAAAAAAAAGAGAAATTGTAATTTCAAAATGAATGTGACTGTAACAAACAAGTCAAGAAGTAAATTGAAGTACATATGTTCGAGGAATTTAGCAATCAGAAACTTTAAACTTAAATGCCCGTTTTTATATCGATTGGATTTTAGGGGTACAAAAGGAGATATCTCATAAAAATAGCCATAAACGCACTGACAATGCATCCTCCTAGGCCGACAAAAAATCATGTTAATAATTTGTTTTTTCTTATAAATGCAATTAAAGTTCAAATGTAACATTTTACGTGTAAATTATATGGTTGCACCGTTTAGTGTGTTTATAAATTTTTTTTTTCCGGTAAAAGTGTGTTTATAAATTTTGTTCGAGCTCCGCTAATTGTTATGAAACATTCAGTTTGTGTTCCTTTCTTTTAATTTTCTTTTTGTTATGAAGGAGTATCTGTTCTATATAAATGGTTAGAATTCCATAAAATGAAAAAAAAAAACACACTAAACTATATTTCGATCTTTTATATTTGAACTAATTAATGTTTTGACTGTCGTCTATATTTAGAATCTTTTATGTTTCGATCTATTGTCGATTTGGATGTTCATCTTCGTTCGTTCGATTGCTCTCAATACTAGATTTTTTTTTCCATCTGATTAGTATTAGAACAACAAACGAAACCAGATTACATATTAGAACTAAAAAACGAAAGAAAAAAACACAAAGCAACACAAGGAGAACTCTGTCCACAAACACCAACAGAACAGATAAACATAAGCAGATAAACAGAGAGTTGAACACTTTCAAGGGCAAAGACTGTGGATATATATCTTACAGACCATTTGATTTATATTTGTATTCACTAACATATATACATAGAAATATTTTATTAAAACCATGCTCAGAGCCGTGCCTCCCTTAGTAATAAAAAGGCAATGGCCTAAAGCCACATTTATAATTTTAATTTTTAGGCCACATTTTTGGTAACAATATTAGTTGATTTGACTAAGACTTATAGGTTTTGTTGGTATGTTCTCTATAAGACTTTGTGTTTATGAACTCCAAATCTTCAAATGATAGTTTAAATTTTGAAATTTTAATTTTACAAAAATATACATTTATAAATTAATAAGGCCACAATTTTTCAAATTGTCTTAGGCCACTAAATGTGTTGGCACGGCACTGACCATGCTATTTATCCGACATATATACTAGACTTCTTGCACGTTTATGGTTTTGCCATAAAAAAGATTAAAAATATTCAAAACCAAGCGGCTCACAAACAATGTTTACAGCCACCAGTTTTCGTTTTAAATGTCCTTTTTTACATAACCTATTATTAATCTTATTATTCAATACCCATAAAGCCATAACGCCATACGTATATATCTTAGAAACATAAGCCATTGATGCCAATTAATTCCTATTTTAGACTTGAATCCATTTTCCTTGTTGGATTTGTCACAAGTCTTAAGTCCACCTTTCTTCTGTCTCCCAGGCTCAATTTCGAAGCCCATTTTGGCCTAAGAGTCGCAAGAAACCCACATTCTTCCAGTAGAGAAATTCGAACTTGTTTTGGTTGATTGAGTTTGGAATTTCTATCTATATATATATATGGATGGATTTGCCAGAAACTATTGATCTAATCTCAATGCCGATGCACGTTTTGAATAGTGATCTTATTTCTGATGCTATATTTCTTTTTAGAGAAAGAAGTGTCCCAAAGTGTCTCCTGAAGAAATTGCGAACCTGGAGAAATATGTCCACATGAGAAGGTGAAACAAGTTCCAAAAAAAAGAGTTTGATGCTTGGAGATATCTTTGATGGAACTGAGTTGTACGTAAGATGCATCCGTTGGTAGACAACACAATGATTTTTTTTCTATGACATTGAGCTTATGATAAATGAAAGTGAAGACTTGTGTGAATCTCTTTTAGGCATTGGATGTGAATGACTATAATGATGATGTTGTTGTAAAACAAGCATTTAATCTTGTTCAAAGTGTCGTGACAAGCCTAATTAATATTGCAACTACTTGAAGTAGAAATTGATAAGAGGCTAGTGATATTATATTATTATTGAGTGTAAGGAAGAAGAAGTTCCTAAATCATTTGAATTTATTGAGGTTATGAGTTCTAGAGAATAACTATTAAACCCCTCAAAAAAGAAATGGAGTTGGAGAAATCTAGATATTGGATAAAAGAGGAATCTCGTGACTCAGAAGAGGTATTGAATAAAATAGGAGATGGGGGCTATTAAGAAGTTCTTGTTCTAGCCTTATTAACTCCTTCAATTGTTAACGAAAGGGAAAAAAGAATAATTGGAAAAAGGGGTTGAGGTATCAAATGTTGATAACAGAGCAAAGACGAGTGATCAAACTTCCAATAACAAAGAAAAGGTATTTGATATTCATATGGAATTTTATGTTTTTTTTTTGAACTTTTACTATATGGAATTTTATGTTGCTTAGGTGTTTACAAAATCTGATTTTTTTTTTTTTGCGAAAAGGGTTTAAAAGATAAAACAATTTATGAGAATTCATCGTTTTAGCACTAAACTGCCATCGGTTTAACAACAAAATTTTAACGATGATTTTACGATAAATCCCAAAATCTACTGTTTACAGTGAATTGTTTTTTTTTTTTTTTTAAAAGGAGGTTTACAGTGAATTGTTTTTCATCGTTGATTTGTCCCAAATCTTCATTTACATTTAACAATAAAATCGTTCGTTGTTAATCACCGGTTTTTTAGTGGCTCTTCTAAACTTTATATAGCACCAATCATTTAGACAAAAGCCGAATCATATCATTTAGACAATATATTAATTAACAGCAAAGTAACGTTTTTTGTAAACTCTAGCAAAATAACGTATATTACGTAATGGTTGAGTCGTTTACTCGTTTAGTGTGTTTAGGAGCTATGTGAGCTCGGTTAATTGTTATGAAATATTTAGCTTGTATTTACTTGCTTTTAAATTTCTTTTTGTTGCTTGACAAAAAAAAAATTAATTTCTTTTGGATTGTGTTTTAATATCTGCATTCGACATATAAATTATCTGAATTATGGATAATGTGTTTTAATATCTGCATTATGAATAATGTGTTTTAATATCTGCAGTATGAATAACGTACGTGTTTTAACTATATCAAAACGAATAATGTGTTTTAATATCTGCATTTTATCTAGATTTTCATGAGAAAAACATGTATCTTCACCAGCCAATTTATCTTTAAAAAAATTACTTAATTAAGTTGAACATGACCTTCATCACATCTTCTTCAATAGAATTTTTTTTCATGTTTAATAATTTTGTTACCACTTTGCTTTTTAATTCTCGTTTTTCGAATTCAAGACGAATATTAAATTGGTTCGTTTCAAAGTTGGAAGAACATGTGTAAATGTAAAGTTGGAAGGAATAAAAACAAGAGAAAAAAAAAGAGAAATTATAATTTCAAAATGAATGTGACTGTAACAAACAAGTCAAGAAGTAAATTGAAGTACATATGTTCGAGGAATTTAGCAATCAGAAACTTTAAATTTAAATGCCCGTTTTATATCGATTGGATTTTAGGGGTACAAAAGGAGATATCTCATAAAAATAGCCATAAATGCACTGACAATGCATCCTCCTAGGCCGACAAAAAATCATGTTAATCATTTGTTTTTTCTTATAAATGCAATTAAAGTTCAAATGTAACGTTTTACGTGTAAATTATATGGTTGCACCGTTTAGTGTGTTTATAAATTCAGTTTGTGTTACTTTCTTTTAATTTTCTTTTTGTTATGAAGGAGTATCTGTGGTTAGAACTCCATAAAATGAAAAAAAAAAAAAAACGCTGTTCAACGACTTCCGCAATATAAGAGTTGTTCTTGTTATAGTGCTACTGGAAGAGATGCGAAAATTGGTTTCTTCAAAATATTGACTTCGATCAATGAAATTGACACGTTAATCTAAATCCTGAGAATTATATTGGAGTAGAGGTTAATATCCTAAGAGGTTAATATCATATTAGTTGGAATTTGGCAATGAAACATCAGTTCTAATGTTATATAAAAATATAAAAAACGAAATCAAAACTCTATTGTCACGTCAGTTTTTATTGTAAAGAAATTAGCGTTTGACAGTAACCGTACATAAGATGATAAAATTACTACACGAATATCTTATTTTATTAATAAAAAATGACAGAAATTATCATTTATGAATCCCAAAGCTGAAACTTGTGTCCCATAAGGCCATAACTAATGGTCAACACAAGCTTCTTTATCATAAATATTCTGAACTTCAGAATGTGCAGGTTTTTAAAACCAAATTCCAAAAATTTCCTTTTTAGTGATAGTTAGAAAGTAGTATTGAATATTTTGTTGTTTAACCCGATATAGAAACTTTTTTTTTGGAACTAACAACTATATATAGACTAGCACCAGCGATAGCTGTAACAGTACAAACATTAACATTCTTTTAAAAGCAATTCAAATTCATTCCAAGAATTTTCAACAATTCTTTTTTTTTTAAAACAGTTCAACAATTCTTTTATGTGTAGA
Organism: Alliaria petiolata; assembly: GCA_020283515.1. Taxonomy (NCBI): domain Eukaryota; kingdom Viridiplantae; phylum Streptophyta; class Magnoliopsida; order Brassicales; family Brassicaceae; genus Alliaria; species Alliaria petiolata. The sequence goes on along the minus strand of JAHZTW010000003.1, from coordinate 204,629 downwards.
ATATGACAAATATCTAATGATACTACGCAACATCTATTTAAAATAATTTGTAATATCAAAGCATCCTTATTAAATCATCATTCGTATATATAGTAAATGTATGTAAGAAACCAAGCATAAGATATTCGTTTTCTACTCGTTTCTCTTCTCACTTCTCTTCTCCACCATCTGCCTCTCTTACCTAAAGCAAACTCTCACTCTCAAATATTTTTGCCTAGAATATTTCTTTCACTTGAGCATTTTGACGGTGCATAATATAGGGATTTTAATAGATTTGGATGGTAATATATTTATTTTTTTCACTATTTGGAATTTTGGATTATAAAAGAACACATCAAATTTTCCGAATGAAAACTTATCATAAACAAGTAGTAGAATCTGTGTTTAAAAAACCTTAAATACTAATATCCGAAAAAATGAACATGTTTCCTGCTTATTTTTGTGGGAAACTCTTTTTTACAATAAAAATCTAGAACTATGCTTATTTCAAAACCAAAAAGCAAATTTATAATGTTTTTTCTATGAAACAGAGCAAGATTTAAACAAAAACAAATTATTAAAAATATTAAACACTTGCGAGTTGCGAAGGTGGTTTTCTCCCTATATACGTATATATTTAATTATCTTCCGAATGGTTTATGCTTCATTTTCTCTCTATGTGTATATATATTTAACTTTCGAATGGGTATATGCTTCATTTTATGAGAAAGAGACAAAATATTCTAAAGATAATTTCTCCTCTCTGCTTTCTAGTAATAAAATAAGGTCATTTTCTCTTTATATATTTAGAGAATCTATGCTTTTTAATAAGAGACAAAAGATATGAAAGGTAATGTATAATGTATACTCAATGCTCTCGTATTATCGGCTTCCATCTGAATGATATACATATAGATAAAATATATACATACGCTCTCATACAAATCGATTTAATCTGACTTTCGCTTTAAGCGGTGGTAAAAAAAAGAGTGGACAACTGTAGAGAATTCAATTTTAGAGTGGAAAGTTATTTTATTGATGAACCAAAGTCCAAAAGTTTCCGTTTTGGTGTGGTATGTTGGAAGTATAACCTTTCTATTGTTTAACTTATTAAGGAAATGTTTTTTTTGGAACTATCAACAAACAGCTTAAGTAGCTTTAAGCTGTAACCTGTAACATTCACACACACAAAGAACACAGCAAAATATAGTGAAAACTTTACCAATTAACAGAAAAAATAAAACTCAATTTCGAAAAATATTTATATTCCAAGCCAAATTTGATGTTTCAGTTGTATATTAATAACAACTTTACTTTGAATTAATTGACTTCAAAATTATTTGTAGATTATAATAACAACTTCACTTTAAAATAGTTTGATATGTAGCCTATTATTGTGAACCATATTTTTAATACAAGGGAAAATTAAAATTAGAACAGTTCAAAGAAAAAGGAACACTGAACTGAAACTATATATTAGTGAACTTTATTGTGAACCATATTTTTTGAAAAAGGAAAATTATTTGTAGATTATAATAACAACTGTATATTAGTGAACTTTATTGTGAACCATATTTTTAAGAAACCAACTGCTTTGTTTTCGAACTGGAGATGATTTTCTCTGTTGACTTGGTCAACGAAGCTATGGTACGTATTTCTTTCTTTTCGTATTTCATATGATATATATATATATAGTGTTAGTAGATGTGTCATCTAAATAAACCGAAATTCAATTTATTTTCTTTAATCTGAAAAATTAGGTTTCACACGGTTAGAATATTTTTGACCTAATTTATGAAAACCTAAAATCAAATTTGAATTTTGAACCAAGAATGGAACACTGAACTGAAACTTATTTTATTCTTTTAAAAGCAAGAATATATTTCCTTCATTAAACCCATGATTTAAATCTGTAATGTAGAACAATTCGCGAATAAATTCCAGACTAATTAAACAGTAAACACCCTTGTAATACTGCCATTTCGGATTATATAATAAACTAAGAACATATATATACCATAGGGGACATAAATGAACCAAATATACCATTAATATTGAAAGTAAAAGACAAGAAGAAAAAAAAAGACCTAGAGTTTTTCTTTTTCTCATATTTCGTTTCTTTTTAATCGATCTGTAGAGCTAGGATGGCTCCAAAATACGATGACTTCACAAGTATTAATGTAAAACAATGTTCAAGTCACGGTTTAAAAAATTACCAACTTTGAAAACCAAATGATGTTTTTGGTTCTTTTGGGATAAAAAAAGTACAACATATAATAGGGGTGATATTCAGAAATCTCTCTCTCTCGTTCCACATTACTTTACACACTCTCTCTCTCATCTGTGGGAGACGAACCCTAAACATCTTAACCTTCCCATCTCTTTATATTTTTTCTCTCCCATTTTCTCATCAAAATCCCAAACAGTTTCTCTCTATCTTTCTCTCCTCTTGCTCTCAGGAACAAAAAACAGCCAAGATTTCGGGTCAGATTTTTCTTGTTTTATTTTTTGGTTAGAACATTTTTATGCACATCTTAAAGATCAAAACTTTAGATGGGATTTGTTTCGTTTTGTGGTTTTGTTGGTAATACATTCTTATGTCTTAAATATATACCTCTTTCATTAAAAATAACTCTCTCCCAAACAAACTCTCACTCTCTTTTTTTTTTCTTTCACTAAATCTTGTAAGATCTCCTCACAAATTGCCTTTGTTCATTTTCTCTCTAAGTATGATTTCTTGTTTAGTTGGATTTAACTTTGAAGTTTTTTCTTGATTTTTCTTTTAGAATACCTAATGGCTATAAGAGGAAATAGAGGAGGAAGAGGAGATGATAGAGACAAGAGAAATAGAAACTTTACGGTATGTAAGCATCCAAAATATGTTTTTTTTTTTAACTCGCATGTACACACAAGTGTTAGTGTTGATTATATTTATCTTTAACAAAATTTGATAGAAAAAGAGTGATTTTTTCCTTTCTTTTGTAGTTAATTTTGCTAGGATTTATTATGGAAAATAGAAAACAATAATGATTGTAATGTTTATTTGGATAGGCTAAAGAGAAAGGAAAAGGAAAATGCCTAGACAATGAAGAAAAGGAAGAGGTAAAAATAATTTTTTTTTTTCTAACTGCAAGTAAATTAATATATATACTTAATATTGTGTTAATTATATAAATATAGGTTCCTGCTACTTGGGACTGGAGAGAAGTTCCAGGAGTTCTTGGTCTAGTACTTGACCAAAAAAAAATGGATAAGTTTTCCACCCTGGATTTATTTTCTTTGTAACATTTACTTTAATATGATGATTATTTTGTCAAACACTTATAGTAGAAATACGTAGAATATAATTAAGAATATAGAATGCCAAATGAAAAAAAAAATGTTTAGAATATAAATAACGATTTTCTCGTGTAAGTAACGATTACACATTTTAATAAAATATATAAATCATTCATGTCAAGGTTTGATCCTCGAAAACAGTTAATTATTTTTGACCGACCACTGTTATATTTCAATAATTACTACGGTAGTTTTCAGGAACCTACTTTTTTCCTCCTTCAATTTTAAATCCACGAAGACCTTAGTATGTTTGCAGTCAAAAAGGATAGGGATTTTAATCATTTTATCAAATCGTTCGAAATAGAGCGAACCACAAAAACAGAGTCAAAAGACTCAAAACACCCACAATCACACAAATAATCACACAAATTATTTTGGGTTTGTTTTCGTACAAGTCCCCAAAAAACATCATGCAAAATAAAAAAACAGAGGTTTAACAAGAGAGAAGAAGACTCCAAAAACAGAGTCAAAAGACTCGAAACACCCACAATCACACAATACACCCAAAACAAAGTAATACTTAATAAACCTAATCAAAAAAAATATATATATCCATGAACAATTTCAACTAAAAATCCATGAAGTTTGGGTAAAATTGCAAACACGGGAACAAAAGTGAAGAACTATTAATTTTCTTGGATATGAATAAAGCTGAAATAATAGAAACAGATCCCTAAGATAGATTTTTTGGTTTGATCGAAGATCGGATATTTTTGTATCATATGAAGAATTTGCACTAACACCTGATTTTTGTTGCTGATGTTGTTTTGTTTGTTTGATTCCTTCCTAAAGCGATATGTTGGGCTATTGCATTGGTGAGATCCATGCAAGCTCTTCTCAACATAAACGTGCAAGGAAATCAAAGGAAAGAGCTGTCAATACAACACGTTGTGAACAAAGTTCCTTACGTTGAAAAGGACGGAATCCATAACATGAAGAAGGCGTTTGCTTTTGCAAAGTTCGAGCCAATGTTCACCGAACACATTTGACGGTAATGTGGCCGAGAGATTTGACTGCAGGCATCCGAGAAACGTAAGTAATTTATATAGTTTTACTAGTTTTGAACTTTAAAAAAAGGGTAATAATAAATTTAATCACATTCTTTTTTTTTTGTAGATCCACACTGAAACGGTAGATGATTTTTTCTACACAACGGATGTGAACGACAATGAGCTTATGGCAGTGGTTGCACGACAGCCTGTGATTGGGATACTGCGCAACGTTGGTGCTAACTTCATGGATCTTAGTTCTGTAAGTTATGCTTTATAATTACTTACATGTCTATAATTAAACATTAAGGTCGTGCATATGAATAAACTGCACGACCGAGGGATGATTCTTTTCACCAAGTGCTGATTGTGGGATATGGATTGGATCAGTATGGTAGATGTTGGGATATCAATCCAAGTCCCACATCGGAAGTTTAGACAGTATTGGTCTAATATATAAGTAATGTCCAACTCTGATTAGTATGAGGTCTTTTGGGAGGAGCTCAAAAACAAATCCGTGCGGACTTTGCCACCTGGGCCCAAAGCGGACAATATCATACTAATGGGGGAGTTGGACATGGGCTTGAAAAACCCAACAGTAGACCATACTGGATCATCCAGAATTCGTATGGTGAATCATGGGGAGACCGTGGCGTAGGTCAGAGTTTTACGCAGTGGCGTATCCGCGGAAACGTGGCTATCCAAGAAGAAAAGATGGAGCTTGATCATCAGTCTAAGAGTTAAGAGAAGGTGAGTGTTTCAGATTTTCAGAAATAACAAAAAAAAAAAAAAACACAAACTCCCTCTCGCTCTTTGTGTTCACGATGAGTAAAATACAAAAATGCATTTTTGGTATGGAATCAAACTTGGTTTCTTTCTTCTCTCCAATTTTTTCTAATCCATCCCATGTTTCCTTTTTTTACAGGAAGCTTCTGATGGGTTGTTGATGAAAACTAATCGTTTCACCAGAGTAATTAAAACCAGTATGGTATGGACGAGGTCAAATAGAGAGTAGAGAGATATGGCTTTTGTTTATCCTAAATTAATGGGATTGTAATTCCCACTTATTCACGTTCTATTAAGTAGTTATTTTATCAGAGAGATTTTTAAGCATTGTTTAATTATGGAATCAAATATGGAGAGGAAATTGTTGGAAACTTTTGTTCTTGTTCTCATTTTCAAATTATTTTTTTTAGGAACGATAAGCTAAATTAAAGAACATATAGAAGAATACTTTAAAAAATGTAAATAAATTAAGTTAAAAAAAACTATACAAGCATTGGAAAATAGAATGTAAACTTACGCAACACGTTACAAATTTCTATTAACATTTTCCAGTTATTTTAGAGAACATATTTATAAATTAAGGTCCTCTCATACATTCAAAAAAGAAAGAAAAAATACATTGGTACGAGAGAAAATTAAAATATTCGACTCTCTCTCTCTCTCTCTTCACTCTCTAGAAAGCAAAATATTTCCGACTGAGTTCGGAAATTAAATCTGGCGAGTAAGATCTCTTTTGTTTATATATATTTTCCGTTAATCGGATTTTCTCTTCCATTAATCGGACTTCCTTTTTCCGTTAATCGGATTTTGCTCAAATTTTTATCTTAGAGAGAGAGTAAAATTCTTCGCTTCGCTGATGAGTTAGATCCGCTCAATAGAGGTGAAGTTCTCTTGCAGGGATAAAGATTTGAGAGGAAAGGAATTAGATCGGGAGGGAGTATTGAAGCAGAATAAGAAGAGCTGGCGCTTCTCCGGCGGTCCGGCGTATGTTCTGCCAATTTACCCCTGACGATTCTGGTGTAAATCACCGATGAGCTAGCAATTGATCAATCATCCTCCTCCGGCGACCTTATGCTAAAAGAAGGAGCAGCGGCTAGTGTAGCAGCTTCGACGTGTTAATTTGGTCTTCGGAGATAGAGGCGGAAGTTTCGTCGGCGATTGAAGATCGATGCTGGAGCATCAAAATCTCAGATCATCATCACACGTGTCTCTTTACTTTGTAGTGTTTCACGATCTTAAACACGTGTTGATAAATAGCAATAGGTTCATTGGACTTAACTTTTATCTTTCATGTTGGGCCCTGTTTTGATCTGTAATACCCTGCTCAGCCCATTTGGGTTTGCTTTTAAGAAAAAAGGACGACAAAAAAAAAAAAAAAAACAAACTAAAATATTCAGATACAAAAGGTGGTAATAATAAACTAATAATCCCAGTCTCTCCGAGTTATTCCGACGATAATAATCACAACGAAAATACAAATTATTCGTGTTAATTGTTTTCTGTTATCTGTATACACACTCTATAAGTTGTGAAGAAAAATTGATACACGGCTTGAGAAAAAAAAAAAAAGATTGAAGTGAAATAGGTTTATATGAAATGTACATGAGACATAAAGGTTCCGCTACTAATCCTTGAAGAGCACGGAACTGATAGGAATTTGTGTACTTACATAATTACTTGTATATCTCAAAGATACTAAAACCATTGGAGCGCAAAAATCACGAGTAACACAAGAGAGAATCCCATCGCCTGCACCATTTTAACATCGAATCAAGAGTCGTTTCGACTAATCTACAACAACATTACTAGACTATGGACTAACTCTAACCGTAACATGCTTGCATACAAACTAAAAGCAGATACAGATACAAGTACTTACAGTGATTGCGGAAGCAGCAAGACCGGCTCTTTCTCTAGGATCTTTGCGGTAATAGTTCCCAAAGTACAGAAATGTAGCATAGTACCACAAAAGCGGGAACACAAATCCCAGAAGAAAGCTGTTATTATTTAAAGAGATTGAAAATCAGAAGGTAACCGAAGATTAAATCAGGATTTGTCTTGAGAAAATTAACAGAGAGAACAATACTCACGAGAACCATCCGATTCCACAACCAAAGCATGGAAGAGGTTTGTCGTATGCTCCTGTTTCTATGTCGACTGCATCTTTTACAAGCGTATATCTTCTTTTCCCACAAACCATAGCATCTATGGAAACAGATACAGTGTCTCTTAGTCCATGGTTAGAACCAAGAAGAAGGTTTCGACATGAATGCTTCATATATTCACAATCTTATGTATAACAAAAAGGGTAAACATAAAACTGCAGGACTTCTACGCATGACAAGACCAGGCACCAAGATGATAATAGATTGTAAACGGGTTTGTGGGACTTACCTTTAAGTGCAGAATAATATCGAGCTGCTGGTTTCATGAGATTGGAATGCCTATCAGCAATGAATTTTACAAGCTCGGTTCTACCATTTCCGGTTACAAATTTAGCATCTGCAGTGATAAAGAATGCAATATTTACTTGTGGATGTACGTGTGAAAGTAGATCCCAAAAAAGCCCTTCTCTAAGAACTTTGCAGTAGGTTCCAACCAACACTTGAGAATTCACTCAGACAACATCATGTACAGGGCAAAACAACGTTTTCTCATGATCTCTATTTCAGTCATCTCAATCTCACTTCAGAGAAATGCTATTTGTGCATACCAAATCCCAACTCAAATGTCCCAAACTTGAAAGAAAAAAAAACATATAATTTGCCACTTTGCAGTAATAAAACTACTCTGTTCCTCTAGATTGTGTGATACTCTCATTGATTCTATATTCAACTAAGAGTAATGAAGAAGCACAAAATTGAAGAGTTAAAAGAGGATCAATTTGTTCATAAGAAAGGCAAGAAAATAATTACTTGCGTCCATGCTTTTAGCTCTCGCTTGTGAGCAGATCTTCAATTTTCCTGCATTGACAATGGAAACCCTCTGAATTTCATAAGCGGTATTCAAACCTAATCATAGATTTCAATCAACAAAAGACCAAAATTCAAAGTATGCTTCGAGCGAGGCCTTTAGCAGCAAACTAAACCTCGGTTGTAATTTGAAATCCTCAAATCAAAAACCAGATTCGAGATACGATGAAAAATTTAAGCTCAGTTTCCACAGGATTAGTCCTAGCAAAATCAACCAAACTCGTCGATCCAGTGTTCATCTAATACCGGAGATTGATCTGGAGAGAAATGAAACAAAAAGATCGAAGATAACTCACCGACCGAAGAGAATCTAGTGAGTAAAATTCGAGATGAATCTGGTAATTGGACGAATCTGAAACTGATTAGTCAGACGAGAATCGTGTCTCTTCCGCTTCTTCTTCAACTTCGTCGGCGCTTTTAATGCGTACAAAGCTGAAGAAGAAATTGGAAACTCTTTGAAAGTGAATAATATAAATACTCTCTTACCAACCCAATCAGCTTCTTTTTCTTTCTTTTTTTTAAAAACACTAAAAAACAAAAAAATTGTATGGAAAATAAAATGCTATTTGAAGAGGAACAAATATCAAATTTTGAAAGTTTAATAATATGATTATGCTGTTAAAAATGCATTAGTTCTTTGTTTCCTGTTTTTTTTGTTTTGTGTGTTTCCCACTTTACTTCTTTGTTCCATGTAATGAAAAGATGGAAAGAAATGGATAAAAGCTGCCGTACACAACACTTTGCAATCAAAATGTCTTGTGTGGTATCCATCACCACTAGTCAGTCAATAGACTCAAACTATGCAATATTTTTCGTAAACGTTAGAGATTTTTTTTTAAAAAAATAATTGGGATCCCAATATTAATACATATATATATTCAGTTTCTGAACTAAGACTATGTTCGAACGCAACAATTAGACCCAATTACAAAGATCATTAAAAGAAACAAGGTAGTAAAACATCAAATGATAACATTAGATCTTTGACTTAAACGAGCGCAGTCATATTACAATTAACCCCAAAAATAAAATAAAAACAGAAGGGGATTTTTGTTTGGAAGCTACATTATCATCATCTCATATACATACATATTCATGTTAGTATAAAAAAAAAAAGATTAAATTAATGGTGGGAAGATAACAAAGTAAATAAATAAAAGAAAAAAAAATAAGCAGAAAATTAATATTAAAAACAAATTAATAAGTAATATTGTTATTACCTGTTTTTTTATTCGATCTTAAAGAGATTTCTACCCACCATCAAAACTTTTTTCTTTTCTTCCAAACCTTCTTCATCAATTCATGGATTTGCTCTTGAATTTCCTTATTCCCTTCAAATCAACCACTACCACACTGATATTGTCTTTGCTTCCCCTTTGCAAAGCCATCTTCGACAAATACTCTGCCGCCGACATCGCCGCCGGATCTTTTCCTTCTCCTCTTTTCTCCGCCGGAAGCAAAGCATCTCCGGCCATCGCGTTCTTCTTGTGCCATAACAAAATCCGTTTCCGAGCCATGTCGCACACTTCTTCGTTCGTCATCACATCCCAAAGACCATCGCTCGCTAAGATGAGACAGTCGTCTTCTTTGACTCGCCTGACTGAAGTCACTTCCGGATCCGGGATCACCGACGGTTTTAGGTATCTATCCCCTGTTGGCAACGGCTTAAAACGTAAGGGAACTAACTACCAAAAGAACCAAAACCGTTGTATTCCGGAGAGAGCGAAGCCATACCGATTGATCTTGACATGGCGAGCACACCGAAAACACGAGCACCGTTCCATCGGATTACTTTTCCTCCAGCTGCTTCTATCCTCGCCGCTTCATCTTCTCTATCCGGCTATACATAAATGTAGAGCCAAACGATATAAAAACGTTGACCAATCTAATAGATGATTGGGTAACACCATCTATTAGAACAAAACCGCGGAATGATTTAAACAAAACTAAAAACAGCGATTCGTAAAGAAATTATATATGATTGAAATAATTCTGCCATTCCGCAAATTTACTAATTAGAATCATCATTCATAGAAACTGTGATGATAAATACCTAAAATATGTTAAACATATACCACCATATATTACTTACTTTGTGATCGACGGATAACGCGAGTGGCGTTTTGCCGCGGCACAGAACCGCTCTCGAATCGCCGCAGTTAGCGACGAAAATATGCGTCGGAAACACAATGGCGACCACCGAAGTGGACCCCACCGTTTCCGGTACAGAGTCAATCTCTGAGTCAACTCTCATAAACGAGTTGAACAGAGCTCTCTTCCACTTCTCTTGCCACGTGTCACCGTCGCAGAACTCCGGCTTCTCCTTCACTATCTCCTCCGTCAAAGCCAAATGCATCCTCTCACAGCAATAATTCGCCACCTTCACACGATAACCGATCAAAAGAGAAGAAATCAGATCTAAAATCCAAGATTTCGCAGTTTACTAATCGATTCCCGATCAAAAATCGAATTGATTTTTACCTGAGAACCACCATGGCCATCGTAAACACCGAAGAAATGAGCACTCGAGTGAGGATCGAATCCGTTAACGACTCGACCATCGAGCAACGAATTTGACAAAACTTGAAGGAATCTAGGAATCGTCGAGACGGAATCTTCCATCTCCGGTCGTCTCCCACAAATCGAAGTCACTCCATATAAAGGCACACTCTTAAGCTCGAACAGGCTTCTACTCTCTGTTCTACTGATTACTTTCTTCTCGCTCTGACTCGTCGATCTCGGAACAAACTCATCTGAGCCGTTGATTTCTTCTCCGGCGGAGATATCCACGATGACGTCTGGTACACCTGCCGCAGCAGATGATATTGACGACGACGATGATGACAAATCCTGTCTCGAGCTTACCCCAAAGGACGAGTCTTTCATTGGTTCTTCGCCGGAGATTAAAGACCCAGAACCGGAACACGAACTTTCCGGCAACGAACCGTTGCGATAGCCTCTAATTCCGGCGAATTCTAGTTGAGGCTCAGCGAACGGTCTGAATGGAACAGCGACTGCAGGAGAAACTTCGTCCATTAATTAAAACCCTAATAGCTTGATCTATCTCGCATAGACCCAAATCAGAATTCAACGAATTTTGACGAGAAAGGTGCCAAATTTATGAAATGGTTTTTTTTTTTTTTTGTAAAAAAAAATTATGGTTGAGTTTTGAAAACGGTTCAGAGGAAGGAAAAAACGAAAAGTCGACAGATTTCTACAGAAAATTTAAGAGACTATTTAACTTTATTCGAGAAAGATGAAGACAAGAAACTCATGACTCAGAAGAGGAAAGTGAGACAACCTTAGCTAGCACATGAAATAGATAGAGATGCCAAATAAAGAAGAAAAAAGCAAAATTTTCCCAAGAAATCACCACCCAGAAAATTTGTTTTTCAATCGGAGTTTCCTGGACTGTGGGCAATTCGTTTCAACCATTTAGAGATTATGTGATCTCTCTCTCTCTCTCTATCTATCTCTCTCCTCAATTAATTCACAACGAAAACAATTTCCAGATTTTTTTTTTTGGGTGCTCTCTCTTCAGAAACAAAAAGAAAAAACAAAAAGTTTAGGCAGAGATCGGCTTTAAATCTGCCACATATGACATTTTAGAGAGAGAATGGTCTTTATTTATTACACAACACAGCACATTGAGCACATAGAAAGATGTTTTCAGTCAAGAAAAATAAGTTAGAAAGACATTTAACTCTGAACTTGCCTATATGGAAACAAAACAAAGTATATTTATTATTTCTTTATAGAAGAAATACATACTATTTTCTTCCATTTTACCATCGTGTCATCCCTCCATTATTGCGTATCTTTATCGTTGTTTTTGACTACAGATGTTTGTTTATCCGTTTTTTTTTATAAAAAAACTATCCCACATTTAAAAAAACGTTTTGGATATTTCTTAGGGCCTTAGAGGCTACACATGAACAATATTATATTAGAAATACATTTTTGAAAATTATTTTTTAAATTAAACATGCCACATGTCAATAGAAACTTATAAAGTTAGTGAACAGAAGACTAATTTCATTATATTTAAATAATTATTGAATTTCTATAATAATTAATTTCGGAGACTTTTGGATTATAAAAAAGTGTTGCAATATTCTTTAAAATTAAATAACTAATAAAATATTGTTCATCGCACTTTTCATTTCGGCAAACGGGGTATCTTTCTTTTATTGTTCATCACACTTGGAAGAAGACACGAGACATCAAATATTTAGTTTTAATAATTGCTGGCTCGTTATTGTATGAATAGTTTTCGGTTATCAAATGGTAGCGTACATTTGGACTCTGAACCCATATAGGATTTCATGGATAGCAGTCACTCGTATCACTTGACTAGACGAGTTTCAAAATACACTAAACATAAATTTTCAAAGATACAAAATATTTTTTTAATATTTTAAAAAGAAAATATATAGACATTTTAAAATACACTAAACCTAAGAGCATTCGCATATTATCTCATGTGCTTGTTATACTAATTAACCACATTCTAATCTCCTTCTAAATTGATCTTGGATGATCTTAGTAAAAACATCTTATCACTTTCCTCGATGTTTAAAGTGATTCTAGTTATTTTTTCGTGGTGTAGACTTATCTACTCTACAGTAGCCGGTTTTTTTGGTGATGTCAAAGATAAAAGGGTTAATTAATTGAATAATCATATTGCACTCACATATTAAGAATATAACCATAGCAAAATAAAAATATAGAAAGTAATCATGGCTTATTTTTTAGGACGAAAATACCCTTTTAAAGGGAGAGAAAGAGAGAGAGAGTTTTGTGCTATTTTTTCGGGCATGTACTATTTTGTCAGGAGTTCTATACTATTTTATATAGAATTCTATACTATTTTATTACGGTAAATAGAATCTTAATTGATTTTGTTTGTTGTTTTAAATTCATACTATTATTTGATTGAATGTTATTTGAACATACAATGATTTTTGAATTTGTCAAAACAAATTCTTAAACAGATCTATCGTTAATAAAGAACACATAATTTTATATAAACACATTGATAATAGATTCAATAGCATTCTATATTATAATTAGAAATAGTATAGAATATCGAACTATACTATAAACTATAATTTTAATTTGAGTAAATTGAGTATATTTTAATTTAAAATGGTGTTGTTAAACATATAATTCAAAATTAAATAGAACAATTAAGATACCTTAAATCCTAAAAACTATACTCTAAACTGTAAAAACTATACCCTAAACCCAGCATACTGAACCCAAACCAACTAGTTAAATTATAAATACTTAGAAATCATTTTTAGTGTAGTACAGTACAAAAAAATGTAGTACAGTACAAAAAACGTAGTACAATCTGAGACGAAGTGGTTTTCTGGTGGCTAATCTCCACCAACAAATATTCAGACGATGAAGCTCAACCTGCCACATCGAGAAACCGGTAAACCTGAACCGCCGCTTCCTCTGATTCATACAAGCCCGCAAGTTTTTCTCCGATAACAATCGCCTGCAAATTCCATAACAAATAGATTTTAAAGCAACACAATGTACCATGTCTCAGTTAAAACCGTGAAAAATAGTATAACACCATAGTAGAATATTATTTCAATATAGAATAACATCTTTCTAGTAGCGTATATCCAATTATGAACAATAATTATGCAAAACATTGTTCATGATTACTACGATGGAGAAAATTGCAATTGAATGTATCTCAGTGAGAAGTATTGATTTTGATTTTACTAAGATTTTGTGATAACGGATTGTGTATACACACACATGTAGGGAAAGATAAAATAGAACATCGTACTATTCTATGAACGGAAAATTCAAGGTCATACGATTGATATCACATACAACACGCATGCGCTAATCTGTTCACCAGAAAACCAATCCAGATCCACGATTTAGTTTTAAAAGTTCAAGGAACGAAAAGAAAATCTCTTCATTCAAATTTCACGAGAAGTAAGGGAATTAAGCAAAACTATCAAACCAATCAATAAATCAAACTATACGGAGAAGATAAATGCATACCTAATTGGAAACAAGGATCTGAAATCAGTGGCGGTGAGGATGGTGAATGCGGCGTCTGCACGATGGTATTAAGGCGGTGGAGAAACATCGGCAGATTCTGTTCAGGAAGTACGCGAAGGTTTACTACGGCTCATAGATATTTGGGTTCCAGATCTCGGCCGTCGATTTATGCCATGGCAGGGGCTTTTCTCATCGCGATCTGAAACCTGAGAATCTTCTCCTCGACAAGAATAGGGATCTAAAAATCTTCGATTTTCGATGAGATTCAACCAACTCGGAAGAGCCAATGGCCATGGAAGAAGAAAAGTGAAAGACTCGTGAGAGAAATAAAAAAAAAGCGTGAAGAGAAAAGAGAAAAAAAAATTAAGAGGGCTTTTTCGGTAATATTGTAGTTTATACAGAGTATATTGTAGCTTTGCTTTTGATATGGCAATAAACTTAATTTAGGTTTCCATGTAACTACTTAGTGCAATTTCCCAAGATAAAATGCAAAATTTGATTGTACAAAACTCTGGACAAACAATTATGATTATTAATAATTATTTGGTTTGAAAATAATTCATTTAAGTCAGATTAAAAAACTAAAAAAATTGTATTAGAATTTTTGTTTAGTTACAATTCATATGTTATATATTCAAACATGGATTAACACTAATGTAAAAAAGATTAACATATTAATTGTAAGTAAAAAAAGAAACAAATTGTTCGGTTTTAATTTTGACTTAAACAGATCTTTTACAAAAAAAAAAAAAAATACGAATAATCTTAAATATTTGTCTATAATTACGAATAATCAAAATTTGCATCTTATCTTCGAACAACTCATACGTTGAGCTAGGTCTGGGCATTCAGATATCCGTTCGGGTTCGGATCGATTCTTTTCGGGTTCGAATATTTCGGTTCTAGAGAATAGAACCCATTCAGGTATTTTGCTTTTTTGGTTCGGGTTTGGTTCGGTTCCGTTCGGGTCCGGTCGGTTCCGGATATCCAAATTATCTATTTTTTTTTTAAAATAATTAAAATTTGATAAATATAACTAAAAATTTTCAAATATTCTGAGTATTTTAGTTATTTTGTTCGAAACATAATTAATATATTTGGTTTATAATTGCAATTTTGAGTATTTAAGTTATTTAAAGTATAAAAACAACAAATGTTTTGGATATATAATTATATTTTGGGTATTTAACGTACCCATTCGGTTCCCGGTTCGGTTCCTGTTCAATTCCGGATTTTCGGATATAAAAATATAGGATCCATTCGAATATTTAGGTCGGTTCCAATTCGGTTCGCTTTCTTCTAATTCGGATCGGTTTGGTTCGGTTCTTCGGATCCGGTTTTTATGCACAAACCTACGTTGAGCTGTAAATCATTAAAACAATTATTTTAGTACACATATCATCAAATTATAAAACCATTTCATTTTACTGATTTGTACACAAAAATGGTCTACTGGATTCAACTACCACTTACACATTCTGTTAATAACAGTTAAAAAAATCTATTATGAAAATCTATTACCAACTTAATCCGGCTTAATAAATATAAAAATAAATAAAAAAATAAAAATAAAATTACATTTATGGATAGACTTCAAAATCATATAATGATATTCCGGTTGAACCAAAAAACAGAAGAGAATCGACGAAAAGAAGTGTGTTGTGTTGTCAACAGATGATTCTTTTTCCAACAATGGTAATTAAAATCTTTTTGAAAAAAAGATGAAAAACAACCAAGTGGGTCCTGCTTTTGTCGGGAAATAAACGGATGGTCGCCACGTAGACAGAGAGAAAGTCAGAGATTTGATGAACCAAAAGAGGATGACGTGTACGGTGAGAGATCTGTTAGTTGGGGTGGCGGGAAAGATGAGGAAGAGGTTCATTGCACTGACAAAGACGAGCTTCTTTAACTTCCGTAAATATCTTGTGTTTCTTTTTTTTTTCTTTTGTTGCTATGTGTTGTTTATAAATTTTATTTTGGGAAAATAATACTTCTGCACTATAGTTTCTATTCCACGTGTTACGTCATCATTGGACCATGGAATGGTATGTGAATGAAAGTGGCTTTTGGATGGGCAACAAACAAAATACCCAATTCAAATCAAATTCAGTGAACCAATCATTAAAAAAAAAACATATATATATACATATAAAATTTATCTTTGGTATGATTTGATGAAACAACACATTTTAATGGATATGAGTCATTTTTTTTTTTGGGATATACGTAGATTCATGCAACTTTTAAAAAACTCATTCAAAATATTTTAGGGTCTTTCGCAGCTGGCATATAAAATACAATATCAGATTGTATAATTTGGTAAAAAAGAACAAAATCAATTCATCTTGTATATGTGTCATAAATTTGTAGATAACCAATTGCCACACGGATCTGCTAAAAAATGCTGTGTAAAGTTGTGGTCACATTCACATAACATCTAAAAATATAGAAAAAAACAGTGTCGTGTTGTTATTTTAGTCAGTATATAATATAAATTACAAAACTAATAATAAGGAAAACTATATGAATAAAATTTTAGATTATATTTCTTGATTTTTTTACAGAAATATAACACATGTAAATTCCTTAAAAGAAAAGAGAAGTATGCTAACAATTTTGAAAGTTATGTTTATTACTGAGGTTATTATATGGCATTATGGCTCTAAAATAAAGAGAAATATAATAATTTATTTATTTATGTAATTCGAGAAAGCTAAAAAAATGTAGATGTGGATTACCAATTGGACTGGGCCTGGCCCATCGATATCTCTGATAACGTTTCAACCTTTTTTTTTGGTCTTATCAAATAAACGTTTGACTTATGCCACCACATCACATGCTTTTAGTAATTTAACTTTATTGTTTTCTTTCACAAAAGTCTGATTTTTCTGTTTTTTGTTAAAACATTTAAAAACTCTGTACACAATACGAAATTGATTTTCCCATGTGATGATGATTGACAGATTTTGGTGTAAACAGTACGAAATTAAATCACATCCATCAATGTGGATCGACGAAATAAAAACTCGATAACTTTTATTGTTTTGTTTTGTATAATGTGTGTCGCCAAAAACAGACCGAATAAATCAACACAGATGTCAATTCACTCTTAACTTTGATCTGTGTGGCTCACGTTTTTTTTTGACCGAACAACAATGAAAAAAAAAAAAAATCAAATCGAAAACATGATTTTATTATTGCAGAGACACGAATCTCTTCTTGCTCATGTGTTGAGCCTCGAAAAAAAGACATCAAAGTTACTCTTACACTCTTACATGGCGTCTATTTTCAGACCTTCAATTTCACTTGATCTACGACCAAAGGTAACACAATTAAGCTTCTTCACTCACTCATAGATTTGGTTACTCGATTTCCAGAAATCGAGATGGTCTTAGACGCTATTTTTTTGGGTGAATTTGGGAATTTTAGGGCTTTGATGTTTAGTTTTCAAGGAAATTGAAACTGCGAGGTTAAGAGGAGAAATTAGTCGATTATATTCGCTCGATTGATGATGAATCGTTTTTTTTGGAATTTGGAAGGTGACTTGCACGAATCTCTCTACAAAAGAGCGGTTCGAGTTTCAGAAGAAGAGCCTGAGAAAAGAAAGGCTCAATCTTAGGTTACGCGGCTTGAAGGCTAATAAAGCACAACAAGGATCAGTCGAAGGGATTAGTGTGGTGGAAGAGAAAGAGCCTAACAACAAAACCGGTAATTAAACGATTTCGCCTTTTCGTTTTTTTTTTGTTTTACCGGATTGAAGTTACAAATGATAATAAGATATGCTTTAATTGTCTGCAATTACGAATTGGAACCAGCAGCATTGATCTTTGCAAAACACTCTAGAAAACAAATTTCAACCATGATCTCAGACCTTAATCTCGGATTAAACCGGTTTTGATTGTTGATTATAAGATTACGGAGTTGTCGGGGTTCACCACGTCGGTCTGCTCTGCGAGAACCTGGAACGGTCACTCGAGTTTTACCAGAAGATTCTAGGCCTTGAGATCAACGAGGCGAGGCCACACGACAAGCTTCCGTATAGAGGAGCATGGTTATGGGTAGGTTCAGAGATGATTCATTTAATGGAGCTTCCGAATCCAGATCCGTTAACAGGTAGACCCGAGCACGGAGGCCGGGATCGACACGCCTGTATTGCGATCCGTAATGTTTCAAACCTCAAAGAGGTTTTGGATAAAGCTGGTATGTAAACATTTTGCTCCTTCGCCTGTCTTTCTTTTTTTCTTTTTTTTGCTTAAAGGATGTTTTTATTTATTTATTTATTTTTTTGTTTGTAGGGATTGAGTATACGATGAGTAGGTCAGGGAGGCCAGCGATATTCACACGTGATCCAGACGCAAACGCTCTTGAGTTTACTCAAGTTTGATTCTTGTAGCTGTATGGATATAACTTATAAGTTGTAGATACTTAGTAGTACTGTTTTAAGTCTTAAGCATCCTACTTTTAAGTTATATATATTATACCCATTCAACATCGAATTAAGATAAGCTAGCCAACAGTTTATTGGCTTTATCTGAACGTTACAATCAAACTTCCAACTTTGGTTTAAATTTTATATTTCTTACTCAAAACAAACAAAAAAGACAAAAACCGAAACAGAACTCCTAAATTTGTAAAATAGTTCTCGTTTCTTTTTTACCACAATAAATAAAAGAAATAAGAAACTCGCTGTTGGAAAGCTATACAGACATGATGATGATACACCCGATTCAGACAAGCTCTCAGGGTATTTAGTATATACAAATTAGACTATAAGTATAATAATACATATTTGTGATCAAAAGGAGCCAAGAGTAGTGGAGAGGTCTAACCGTGAACGAGATCGCCACTCTTGTATAGCCGATTTGAGAGTGTGGTTCGGCGTGAGATCGGAATGTTTGAGCCGATGCTTAGTCACAGGAGACACATTTTGATTCTTTTGAATCCAAGCCTTTATCGCTTTTCCTTCGTACGTGAATCCATCTGCTGCTATCTGCGGATCTTCCATTATTTCCTGCAATCAAACATGTTAAAACCCGAACCATTAAAGAATTCTGGTTCGTTGTGAGAGTTGTGGACGTCTTTGGGATTACCTTAAGAATTGGACAGTAATAGTGAGTTGGTGGCCGTACGTTGGCCTGTTCTGTCTTGAGTCTGTTATTTGCGGATTCAAGAATCCGTTTGAGAGCGGGCAAGACTTGTGTATCAAGATCTGGTCTGTCTCTGCATTTGAGCTGCGAACACTTGATTGCAATAAGAGCTAGCTCTTTCGCTTCGGTCACAGGCCAATCTCTGACTGATCCATCCAACATATCTCCAAAACAGCCTCTCTTCACTGCGTCCTCGACGCAGAAAAGAAGACCGTTGGGATGTCGACCGGTTAAAAGCTGGAGTATTATGATTCCAAATGCGTAGAGATCCGATTTCGGTCTGATCGTCCCGGTTCTTTGGTATTCCGGGTCCATGTAGTAGAGCGTACCGGCGATAATCGAGTTTCTGTAAACCGTGACACTGTCTGGCGCCTCTTCTGACATGAGTTTGGCGAGTCCAACGTCTCCGATTTTGCTGACGAAGTTTCTGTCAAAGAGAATGTTGCCTGGATTGAGGTCCCGGTGGACGATAGGCTCGGGTTTTGAGTTGTGGAGGAAAGCTAAGCCACATGCGGTTTCGTAGATGATTCTGAATCTGATGAACCATGAGAGAGGTGGTTTCCCTTTTTTGGGAGAGATGTGAGCATCCAAGCTACCGTTCTCCATGTACTCATAGACGAGACACCCGTTTTCAGGACAAGCACCGAGAAGAAGAACCACGTGAGGATGACGAAGCTGGCTTAAGACTGAGATCTGCATAGTAAAATTGGAAAGTGGATTCAAGATCTCGGAGAGTTACTTAAAAGGCTGCTGTTGTTATTATAACATGAGATTACTACACTTGGTAATAATTTACCTCTCTTAAGAATTCTTCTTTCTTTTCGATTGAATCGGGTTTGAGAACTTTGAGAGCTACTGGTGTATGATCGAGGCTGCATTTGTACACTTTTCCGTATCCTCCTTCGCCGATTATCTTACGGGAAGAGAAATTATCTGTAGCTGCAGATATCTCTTCTTTTGTGTACTTTCTGTACCGCCCGTCTCTCAAGAAGAGCTGCTCAATGACTTTCTGTTTCTCTATGGACTGTTTGAGAGCATCTAGCTCGGCTAGTTGCCTCTCGCAGAACTCTTTGGCTAGCATTGTTTTTGCATCTTCGACTTCTTTAACGGCTTTTAGATGCTTTTCTTTCTCTTCAGCTGCTGCTTTTCTCAGCATTTCTTCTTTTTCCAGAGCAGTGATGACCCTTTTCGTTTCTTTAATACACTCAGAGGAAAGAGACTGGACCTGAGATCACAGTGTGATGTGGTTTAGTTTATGAATCCATTAGATGAAAAAGACCGTCGAAAAGATTTACAGTAACTCCGACCTGCGTCTGTTTATGAACTAGCTCTTCACAAGCTTGCTTGTACTTGGAAAGAGTAGTTTGTACTTCTTTCCTTAGCTGCTCTACCTCAGACTTAACATCTGACTGCAAAAACAGGTCTTGAGATCAGAGTCACATTCATTTTGTTGTCTAACAGAGGGAACAGAGGATTTAAAATGGTTAAATATCAAATGCTTTTACCTTTGGTGTTATTTTGTTAGCTCCAGGATTCAACTGGATTTTACTACTGGAGACAATACTATGTCGAAGGATAGAACGAATGTGTTCGTCGTTGACCAAACCGATATCAGTTGAAGATTGTGCATCAGAAAACACTCGAGAGGTTGGATGACTATGCGGCAAAGAGGCAGGCCTCCGAATGTGCTTCCTGCCTGAGGATGACATGGATGAAGCAGACAAGCCCGTCTTATCCGAGCGTGTGCGGCTGAAAGATTCTGTATAAGCTTCTGCTCCTTCGGGTATACGGAAACTAGATGACGGATCTGTAGAAAGTTTCATAACAGAAACATAAAACCACAAGAGGATCATTAAAAACATATTTTCACATTTTTTAGATCATTGAAAGTGAGATTATAGGGACTGATATATACTACTATATACCTGCAGATAACTGATTGGTTGATTTGGTTAAGATTCTGTCTTTGCAAACAACATATATCTCACATGTCTCTGGAGCTTCTCCTAGTACCGTTAATGGCATTTCTTGTCCTTTTCTCCTGGGCAAAACCCAATCCAAAACGTTTGAGCAACAAGATCATGCCGTACACAAACAAATATCTCTAGTAATCAAATCTCATTTGGTAACCACATTCTTCTTACCTTGTGAGGAAATTTGAAGAGCAAGACCCAATCACTAAACACTCGACCTCAGAATCTGATATGTACTTCAAAAGCGCATTTGCCGGATCGTGATGCTCCAGCAACAGAGTCTCAACCTAAAGATTCACCAGTAAAATTTCAACAAAGTTTCAAGAACCCGATTTGAATTTTGGCTTTTACGGGGAAACTCACTTTGTTGGATTTGCAGATCTTTTTAAACGGCACAAAGACCTGTTCGAATTCCTTCCTCAAATCTCGTTTATACATGGACACAACACTCTCCTCCAATTCCTCTACTGGAATCTTCGATCCAGCTGCAACAACAAACACAAAAATTACTCAAATTACGGTGAAATCGCGACATGGATGAAAACTGATTAAACCGAAAATTGGGAAAATGGACTTACAAGGAGATGGGATACTGGTGACGGTAGGCATGACGTGAACTAGAACTAACCGATCGACTCCCGGAAGGAGGTTTTCGACGGCCCAACGGAGAGCGCGACGGCTAGCAGCTCCTCCTACGGCGTCGCCGACGGATCCTTTGACGGCGACGGCTACAGAAGAATACGCCGGAGCTCCGCCGATCGATTCGAAGAACTTGTTTGTCATCACCACCATGAAACTTCTTCCTTCTCGATTTTTTGGTGTGGTGACAGAGAGATGAAATGGGTTTTTTGGAGAGACCGCGAAAGCGTAAGTTGACTCGATGGCAAAAACCAGAAAAGTGGGTGATGTATTTATTGACTCGTGAGAAAACCATTAAATAAAAGCGCCTTACTTATTAGAAAAGTCTCTCTTTTTTTTGAAATTAAGTAATATTCGCGATATGTACGTTTAGTTTTTTTTTTTTTTTTCTTTTATTGATTAGGCACAACAATTTTGTTATGCGATATCGTAGATGATTTCCTCAACACATAAAATTTCACAATTTGTTTCTATCTTTTGCAGTTTCCCTGATCAAAATGAATGATTCTATTTTGAAGTTTGTTTTCTTTAATGATTACTTTTCCTCATTGTATATACTTTTTGAATTTGCAAATTAGACCCAATAAGTTGAAAGTTACACTTGCACATTCGCACCACGTAAAAGGATAAATTCTCAAGGCTTAATATTGATAATATTGAAAAACAAATGCAAGACTATTAAGGAATTGTTAAAAAGAATGTTCCGTATTCTATAAGCAAGTGTTGACATTAGCACAAATATATTATATAATACATTTTGAATAAATGTGCAAATAGCGAATTTAAAATTCTGATATTATTGACTAGTAACTATTTTATAAATGGTGAGAATAATTTCCATTGGATTAATTAATTTAATTTAAGATAAATATATATTGCTTGTTCTAAGATTCTGTATGTGATGCAACGAACATATACAAATTTTCTCAGTTCCTTGTTTCGTATAAACAAATGATTCAAGACGGCACTCAAACCACTTGCAATATCCAATAGTGTCAGGTTGAAAATTAAAATTAAAATTTTGAAACGTAATTTTGCTATATTTCTTTTTATAATCTATAACACTCACAAAATAACCTTTTGTGCGCTTCATGATTATTCAGCATAAATTTTGTTCAGCTCAAGTGTTCTCGGAGCCACAATTATGAATTTATGATAATCATTGTTGTCATTTAACCATTAATATAACCGTAGACAATAAGAATATGCATTACTCATGTTTAGAAATTGATGACCAGTGATTTGAATACCATAAAACAACAATCACAATTCACAAGGTCTTTCTCTCAATTCTCGGTCACTTATTACCACAAAACAAGACTGCGTGTTTTTTCTCTTTTCCATCATCCCTTAGATTCTAGTATACACATTTGTATCCAGTTTTCATTGTAACCCACGTACCATTCAAAGATCGATTATTTTATATTTATGTACAAAACCCAAACGTGGAGGAGAGAATCATACTCTGAGATAGGTTCGAATCATGGTTGCTCCTGTTGGATCAGAGACGAGATGATTAATGAGACCTTTTCTCAAATTGTTTGGTGCAATGATGAACATGTAGAAAGCAAAGAGGACGAGATCTCCTGATGTTAATGTTGATCCTAGAAACCCTTGCCACATCCTGCGTAAGTGATATGAAAACATCAGTGTCTTGTTTCATACATTGTTTGTTATGTAAATGAAGAATCTGTGTCTTTTTTTTTTCTTGCTTTATGGGAATTATAACCTGAAGATGTTCAATGTGTTGCTTACCATTTTGGAAGGCGGAAGAAAGTGTGGAAGAAGCTTCTAATGCCTTCGATGTCGAGTTGAAGTATGAGCGCAAGACCAAAGAGAAAGAATGCTCTTTGCCGTTTTCTTTCTTGTGGCCACAAAGTATCCCAAGCTACAAAAAAAAAAAAAAAATAGAAACTTCCAATAAAGTTTGGAAGATTTTTTTATCATCCTCTGAAAGCATAGTCAACTAATCATAGCTCACCTTGTCTTGAAATGTTACTGTTGATGTGTTTGGTGAAGGAATTAGTCTCTTGTTTCAGTATATTCGCGATCACTGAGGCGTATTTCGGAGCTTCGGACAAAGATCTCACAACTGAATAGCCTGTTTAAATGACAGAAAGTTTTAAGTCAGAGACGGTGCAAGATTCAAGATGTGAATAGCCAGAACAAAGGGTTTATTGGTTAAAGGCTTGCTCTATACTACCTGTTGCGGGATGTACCATACTAGCGGCAGCACCAAAAGCGAGATTCTTTTGTTCGGTGTTTGGCAAAGAACCACCAACAGGGATGTAAGACCATTCCTGCAAACAAAAGTTTTAATGCTGTTCCAACAAGTGAAGCTTTACAAATTACAATCAATGGAGTTAAAACTCTCTTCTATGTATATATTACCTCTTCGTAAGTCTTTAGAACTCGAATTCCGAGTGTATCTAATCTTAACATGAGCTTCTTTTTTAGCAAATCAAAGGGCATGACATCTTTCGAGGCCAAACACGTCTCCTGCAGGGAATTTCAGCTGTGATTAGCAACAGACTCTTTGCGATCACGATTAATAATATAGAAGTAGAGAAACAACAGAGAGAGAACCTCAAAGAATACTCTTGTCTTTGTCATAGGCATTGCGTACAGAAAAGTCGGATACTCAGCTTCTGAGCTCCGAACTTTCTGGTTCGTATAATCTCTGTAATCCATGAAAACCATCTGCTCTGGATCATACGGACTGTTTTCCACCTAAAGTGATCAAACAGAAGAGTCTCAAAACATTCATATAATTTCCTCCAGTTATGGGTATTGCATCGGAATATCATCGTATTCATACTATACCTCAACCTCCACGCCGTATGCAGTTTGGACAGAGACTCTAGGTCCCCCAACTTCGTACTGCAAGAGCTTCCCCGAAGCCGCTCCAGAAGCAACAGTGGCAAGCCTGCGTTTTCCAGAAGTCAGAACTTTTTACATTGGCCCAAAACGTTTTTCTACTAAAACTAGAATAGTACCACCATCCATGATTCCAGTCTTGTACCTGCAAGGAACGACGGTGTTTTGTTCACAGGCAACAAGCCTAAGGCCGTCAGAAGCTTCTGTTATGCTCTCAACTTTCGAGCTAAGATACGAAACACCTGACTCGACACACCTAGGAAACATTAATAACGGATTATGTATTTAAACAGCTCAAACTCAGGAGATGAACAATAGCCAGAGCAAAGTCTCCCAAAAAGATGCAGAGTGAAAACCATTCCTTCATTACCTCCTCAAGAGCTCCTCGTGAAGTAAACGTCGGCTAACTCTTCCGTAAGCACGGCCGATTGTAATGGGATTGTCATCGTCCAGATACACGATCGTATCCCTCCAAACATGCTCAATACATTTTTGCAGCCCGAGATCTTTTAAAGAGCAACAATAACACAAACTAGTCATTACATTGACCACGAAGATAGTGAGTAGTACTAGTAGATAATGGATCATCACTGAGCTTTTTTTTTTACCGTTGAATTCATCTTCCCAAACACCGTAGTTGTTTGTGAAAGGAAGATCTGGACCAATCAGTCCAACTTTGAGTCCGAGCTTAGCTGATTCTGCAGCCAAGGCTAAACCAGCAGGACCACAACCAATAACCACTAGGTCCAAAGCACCATCACCAATTGTTATAGGAGGTAACTGTTAAAAACACAAAATTCAATAAGCTTCAAAACCCGAACATGAATTCAAAATGTTCCTTTTTCTCAAGCAATGTAAGAACAATTCAAACCCATCAAGGGGATTGAGATTTCTCTGAGATTACGAGAGGTTCGTTTTCTTCCTAAACAAGTCAAGGCCAACCATTGACTGACCTTATCAACGAGCTTAGACTGTTCATCCATGTCTTTGTTCTGCTGCATTTGAACGAACAGAATCTCTGAACCACCAGCCTTCACAAAATCTTCCTCGTCGGCGAAATCCTCTCTCACCGCCACGCAACTCTCGCTACCGGAGCCTGCTCCGCAGCCACTAGCTCTGACTCTCCACAAACCGCACCGGAAATTCCTAAAGCTGTATCTCTTAACCACCGGAAATCTCCTCCGGGAGCTCCAAGACGGAAAAGCTGAGACCGCCATTGCAGCGAAATTCCGAGCACCAACACACTCCATTACCTCCTCAGAAAACGAAAAAACCGAAATAGGATAAAAAAGAAGAACAAAAAATCCTCAGCGCAAAGATGTAAAATCTCTCTCACACCATTGTTGCTGTTCTATTGAGGTTTAGCAGAAAGAGGAATCTGCCTTTTTCCTTCGTAATATTTATTTTCTTTTTCGTCAATAAATTTTTTTCACAATGACTGGGAAAGAGCCTTACAGACGAGAGGACGATAAGGAGGATAGAACCACGGCTACGATGGGACTCTATTCGCCACGTGTAATTCTTTCATTGGTGAAAAGGCTGCGTTAATCGTCCTTCGTGTACAAAGACACGTGTAGAGCTTTGAGTGGCTTGTGTAATTCAAACGTACTCTGACGCAAAAAGGACAACGCAACGTGTACTGTAGTACTTGTAACAACCCACTTCGTTTGATGAAGAAGACCTTATGGGCTTTACAACGGGCCCATATGATTATTGTACTTATCAGTTAACACAAGAATCGAATTTTATTTGCTTTTGAATTTTTAGCTTAAAATGATAACGGAAATCGAACTAAGCCGAAGTCTATTACATAATTTTTGTTTTGTTTTTAAACATGTAGAACATCGCTCTTGACATAAAATTTTTTGGAGGCATATCCTTCATAAGAAATAAACCACACTTAATTGGATATAAAAGTACAAATGCAAACAAACAATTATTTATCCTCAAGCTTGAGATACTCAAGCCAGGGAGCATCATTTGCAACTTGCAACCACTAGATTGTAGGTACATCACTAAATAATGATGGCAAAACGAAACGACGTTAATGCTAGATGGGCCGAAGCAATTATAGTACATTTGCGTTGACTTTACTTATCAGGTCAACTCTCTCCTCATCTCTATCACAAGTGAAGATGCACACAAGTAAACAATTAAGAAAATCAAACTTCCAGAAAATTCAAAATCGCATTGCCAAAAGAATTAAACTCAGTCTCAATAACCCACGGGAGAAGTAGTTCAGACAAAGAAAAACAAAAAGAAAGATGAAAAAAAAACCAATTTCGAGTTTGTTGATACCAAACTAATACCATCAAAGCAAGTTATTCACGAGCTTATAAGAGAACAAGCCCAAGTTCTGATGGCTTCAATGCACTTCTCAAACGGTAATTGTAGAGGTAGTAGTGAAGCTGCCCGTCTCCTGGACCAAACTTCAACTCTTTCAAGAAACTCTCGTTGTGCATCACA
Source organism: Alliaria petiolata (assembly GCA_020283515.1). Taxonomy (NCBI): domain Eukaryota; kingdom Viridiplantae; phylum Streptophyta; class Magnoliopsida; order Brassicales; family Brassicaceae; genus Alliaria; species Alliaria petiolata. Next base: position 177,429 of record JAHZTW010000003.1, on the reverse strand, counting down.
TCCAACGCGTTGAACACGTCGAAACCCTTTTGCTTGGAGACGATCAGGGCATCATTCATCAGCTGAAGAAACGAGGTCTGCGTTGCGACGTTGTAGTAAGAATAAGCAGCTTTCAATGTGGTGTAGTTCGGGTTACCAAGGATAGTCGAAGGGAGAGTGTAGAAGCTGCAGAAATCCGTGACATCATGAGTTTCGGGGCTTTCTACCAAGTAACTGTCCACGACATCTTCTCTCGGGAGTAACCAGTGCTCGACGTCGTTCTCATCAAAGTCAGTCGCGACCCCAAACTGGCCAAGGTAAGTCCTAAGCAGCCTTGTAACTGCGGGGACATCGCGTGGTTCCATTTTCCTGAATCCAGGAGTGACCGGTGCATCAGGTAACTTGTAGAGTTTTATGGTTCTGCTCATTGTCATCCTTGCGCCAAGCCTTGAAAACCCAACATCAATTAGCTTCTTCGGGTTCAATGACCTGTGCCAATACTGGCAAGTGGTGATTGGTGTAGGAAGTATAACACCTGCGGTATAAGCAGCTTGCCATATATTCTCCAAGTGAACCCTTCTGGTGACCTCCTTGATCATGACGGGAGCAAGTCTCTTGGACCTGAGCTTCTTGTGAACGCACAAGAAATTGATCTCCGCCATTTTAACAACCTCGTCACGCACCCTGATCCTTGCTGGCACGCCGCTGATGAAAGCAACGAGTTTCTTCGAGGTCTTGGCACGGACTCCAATATGCCAGCTCTGGTAATAGCCAGGTGGACGCAGCGCCCACCTCAGAAACTCCTTGGAGTAATTGAACCTGAACATATTCTCGTCGTCTTCAACGTAGTTGTTCTTGAGAAGGTTGTACACCTCGGAGCACATATCATCAGAGTTCATATCGCATGTGGTCCATTCGTAAACAGAAGGAAGGTTGTACGGCTCTTGCTTGACCTCAGATAACGGAGTTGCTGGCTCAATCGGGCCTTCAGGCAAACTCGTGTCCCCGATGTCCTTGAACTGCCCAACGGGCTGAGTCTCCCAGAACTTGTGGGTCTTTGCCTCTGACATTGAATCCTGGAACCTTCGAACTATCGTTTCCAGTGAAGTGTCGTCCTTGACTAATGGGTTTGCTTCGACGATCTGATCTGCTTTCTCTTCCGCAGAGCCAGGTGGCGAATTGTTGTCTGCCATTTCCCTACAAATTACAGTTCTTAACAGCTAAGTTCCAGAAAACGAACGAGTAAAGAAACAAACTACGCTTGATGAAGTAGCTAAACCAAAAAACATCAAGCGAAAATCACCAATGCATTTCTACAAAACTAATTCAAAATATCACAACCATATGTCCAACATGCTAAATCGCGCCGAGATCGAGCTCGTCACAGCGAAAACACAATTGAATCTAACAAGACATGTCAAAATTTTCATTTCATTGGGTTACTCGTGAAACCAGTAATTATACCAACGACCGATCAGATCTTGTGATATTGAGATCAAACGAAAAAAAACAAAGAGCTGAAGATTTAAGACTCACCGATATTGCCCGAGCAGAAGACTCCGCAGATTCTCACCGATTTCAGATCCTCGAAAAAAGAAGTATCAGATCTCTGGAACGATTTCTCGGATTCGTCTATCCAGATTCGAAATCAACGAGATTAGGGTTCCAGAACGGAAGTAAACTCTTATGAGAGGAGAAAGAATAAGGAAAGACAAAGGGCGTGAGGTGTGAAGTAATGGCCGGATAAAATCTTATACTTCAAGCCTATTGCATTTCGCACCCTCGAAATTCCTTATTAATTTGATTTAGCCCCGTTCTTTCATTCGATGTAGTAGTAATTTTTCTTTTCAATAATTCTCGACTCTACATCTGCTGTTCGCGCGCTTAATGGCCTTTTTGATGGAAATTTCAGATGACGCAAACAAAATATCACTAATTTGCTGAAAAAGAAGACATTAACACTATTGCTGAAAAGCTATAACTCAAATATATATACGAATATACGATGATTCCAGTTCCAAACACTGAATTTAACTCAACCGACAAGTAAAATTTTAGAAAAGATTAAAAGCAGCAGGATTAAAAAGAAGAAGAAAAATCAGCAAGTCTTCTCGTTTCTCCAATATAGAGAGTCGAAGCTTTTAGTTAACCTCTGAACAGAGAATACGTCATCGTTTTTCTATGACCGATGATGGATCAATGGTGATGAAACCTTTCGTCCGAGACTTGCAGAGTCTCCATGCCTTTGATCGCAGAATCGTAGTGTTTTCTGGTGGAAGAAGATCTCTTCCCTTCCGGCGTTGAAACCACCGGAGAGTTTCTTAATACGCCGCCGGTACGGCATCTCTGTAGCTCCTCCGACGACGGTACCCTCCTTGATGATCCTGCCGATTGTGCAAACATCGACGAGCTTGGCATCAGTGAACAAACGTAAAAAACAATTTACTTTCTCGCAAACATTAACTTCACATTCCAAACGTGGTTGTCATCAAAGCTAAAGAAAAAAAAAATTTCCCCAAAAGAAAATGGTTTGAGCTGTGCATACCATTGGGGCTTTAATAGCCGCTGTTGATATGTTCCCGGAGTTATCAAGAGCTCCTGGTGTTCTCCTTCTTGATGAATCTATCGGTGGTCTGCCTCCGTCTTCCTCGCCTTCAAGACACAAGCAAACAAAGCATTATACTTTCCCAAGTTTTCTAAGCTTTAGACTTGACATTCGATTCATTAAAGTACATTTCCGGTTTAAAAGACTCACCTGCGTATCTATCGATGCTGTTCAATCCTGGAGGCAAACCCGAACTGGTTCCAGCCGCAGGAGTTACGAGGCCACGGGACGGAGGAGCCGTTAGCTGGGACTGTTGATACTTCAATATGGTCCAGTCAAAGACATGATCGAACTGAAACCCTGCGAATAATGAAAAATGTAAGAAAGTGCAGATTTTGAGAGGGAAAAGAAACATGCGGATTTGAGGGGAAGATTAGAGCAAACCTTCGCGGATAAAGAGATCACGGAATATTCTCTTGAGATAACCGTAATCTGGTTTATCATCAAACCGGAGCGAGCGGCAGTAGTGGAAGTAAGATGCGAATTCGGATGGGTAACCACGGCATAAGGTCTGAAGTAAGATGGGCAAAATTGTCAAGGAACAAGAAAAAAAAAAGTAGAAGTTTGAGATAAAGGATCAAACTTTGTGATTGAGACTTTACCTCAATTGATGTAGATACTTTCTTTTCGCTAATTCTCTCATACTTTTGTTTCTTGGTTCCAGCTTTAAGTCCTTGCCATGGAAGACTAAAAAAACACCATAAGGAATGCGAAGAATAAAGTGAAACAACGAGGGATGCAGGTAAATAACACTCACCTTCCTTTAAGGAAATACATGAGTATGTAACCAAGAGATTCTAGGTCATCCCGTCGGCTTTGCTCTACATGAAAGAAACAAACAAAAAGGTATTGATATAAGGACAGAGTCTGGAGCATTACAACACAAAAACCTAAAGCGGGTTTTTTTCTTCTCAAACTTACCAATTCCCAAGTGAGTGTTCATACTAGCATATCTTGCAGTTCCAGTGAGATTCTTATTTTCTCTAAAGAATAGTAAATGACGACCGAGTTTAGAATCGTTTAAGTATGAAGAAGAAACACAGACTGATTACAATTGTCTCACCTGTAGGGAATGTGCTGATGGGTAGTGTTATCCCTGTACTTCTTAGCAAGACCAAAGTCGATGATGTATACCTTTAGAAACAAATTTTAAAAAAGAGTCATTTCCGAGATAATAGCTTTAAAAAGTAAAATGAGAACAAAAAACAAACATATAGATGAAGGAAACCTGGTTCGCGCGTCTTCCTAACCCCATGAGAAAATTGTCTGGCTTGAGATCTCGGTGAAGGAAAGATTTCGAGTGAAAATACTCGACACGGTTTATCTGAATATATATAAAAAACCAAAAGGAAGTAAAAAAAGAGTCTAGTCAATCACTAAACAAGCCTATTGAATAGAAGTCACATAGAGACAAGAGAGACCAACCATTTGATCTGCAAGCATGAGGACAGACTTCAAGGAAAGTTTCCTGCTACAGAAATTGAACAAGTCTTCAAGGCTAGGCCCAAGCAAGTCCATCACCAGAACATTGTAGTCACCTTCAACACCGAACCACTTGACATTTGGAACACCAGCTGCCGTTAAAAGGTTCATAAAAGATTAAGCACATGGTGAAAGGAAAAAAAAAAAAAACACAAAGAACCATGAGATCGTTTATAAGAAGTGAGTTTTTACTTCCTCCCTGTAGAATTCTGTATAACTTCGATTCATAGAGCAGCTGAGGATGTTTTGTCTTCACATTTTCCTGCAAAAAGGAAAGACACAACACTCAGTAATTAATCAAAAGGCTTCTTCTAGCAATAACAAATCAACCTGGAAAAGAAAAGAAAATCACACTAAATCGACATACATTATCCACGAATATGAAAAGAAGCTTTGAGAAAGAAAAAAAAAGTGAAGATTAAGACTTTTGTACCACATTATCTCCAATATTGATCTAATTCAAGTAACTTAGTAAATGTTAATGAGCTCTAGCAAATGTCCTTTTTATAGTAAACAACAAGCATTGTCTCTATCTGCGATTTAAAATCTTCACGTGAACAACACCAGAAATATAAAATTAGCAATGAGAACTCACAAGCTTGATTGCGACTTCTTCATTCGTTTGAATATGAGTACCTAAAAGAAACCACAATCCAAGGACAATGTTAGGAATTTGGATTAACTCTCTAATATTTCAAACCCCAGAAAAAATCCCAAGAACATATTGAACTGTAAATGAATCGATTGGGTAAAGACGAACCGAGAAAGATCTCTCCAAAGGAACCGCTTCCGATTTTTCGGCCGAGCAGAAATTTGTTTCCCACGCGAGGCTCCATTGAGATAATCGTGATTCAGATTCCAAAACCCCTAACTACAATAATCTCAACCCCAACGTCGACTCAAAAGGGGAAATTTGAAAGAAAAAAAATCGGTGCCCTCTAAAAACCCTTTAATCCACCGGATCAAGAGAGCAAACCCAAATATATCACCAGAAAATAAATTAGGAAGGATCCAATTTTTGCAAAATTAGAGCTGCAACAGGGGAAAAGCAGAAAAACCCAATAGTCATCTTCGTTCTTTCCACTCCTCCTCGCGATTTGGAACCAAATGAGGATAAAAAGAAGCTTTCTCTCTCTCTCTCTCTCTCTCTCTCTCGCTCTCTCTCTCTCTCTCTCCACGCGAATTGAAAAATTGAGGATAAAAGGAAGCTTTGATGGGAAGAGAATGAAGGTGTTTCTCAAAGTTTGGGTCTTTTCCTTTTCTTTTTTCTCTTCTCTTTCCTTGCGACGGGTAATTATTCTCAGCTGCACGGTTCCAAATATCTCCCGGTTCGTTTCAACCGGAAAACCGGTTGACTCCATTAACCACTAGCTATAATCATTTCAAAGTTCAAACGATACGTTATGTTAAAGAATTAAAAACCCAATATTGTTCCTTCCTTTAGTACTTCAATCAAATGAGTAAATATAGGATAACACCATTTTGAATTTTGAATTTTGAATTTTGAACACATGTTAATCACGTATCGGTTCTTTGATTTTACGGTTTACTTTGGTATTTGAACGTACAACACGCGTAGAGTAGTAAAAATAAAAATATTTTAATTAAAGTTTGGATTGGCTACGAGAGAGAAATGGGTCACCAAGCGTGAGAGCTACGCGTGCCGTTGGTGAGCGGTAAAGATCGTTTCTCACGTGACTTCCATCCATCTTAATGAGTCAAACACCTCAACACTAAAACGTAATCCGCACGTGGCTCGTTTTTTTTTTCTCCGTGTTTTGACTTTACTGGTCTGAATTCTAATCATACATTCATTGTACGAGGAGATTTAAAAATAATTGTAACAGTGGTCGGTCGAAATAAATAACGGTTTTCGAGGAGTATAATTTTATACTAGTATTTTTTAATGTGTAACTGTTTACTTACATGGGAAAATCGTTATTTATAATCGAAACATTTTTTTTTGGCATTCTATATTTTACGGTTATATTCTTAATCATATTCTACGTGTTTCTACTATAATGGTTTGAAAAGATAATCATGATATTGAGGTAAATGTTACAAAGTAAATAAAAGGTTATACACCTCAAAAAAAAATAGAAATAAATTATTTTAAAATATGAAAATGACTACAAGTTGTATTCTATTTAAAGAATCGCCGAATATTAGGGAAGTTAAAAAAAAGAAAGGAATATTTAAAAAAATTCTAAACGATATATATATCTGATTGATAAAAAAAAAAAGGAATAATTAGTTTCTCGGGCTAGGAAGACCCATGCAAGATAGTCTAGGAGAGACTCGAATCTTTGGACTCGGTCTTGGCGAAGGTATTGGGCCAAATAATCCCATCGTCCCGTTGACCACACGAGGAGAAAGGTTGACTTGCTCAAGCGCTCGCGTCTGCAGATCCATAGGGTAGTCCCGCACACACCCAATCCTAGGCCCATTTCCGGTACTCCACTTGCGCGAAAAGTGTTTCTGTTCCCTGGAATCCTCCGCCGTACGATCAACCGCGACGGCCTTAATTTCATCTCGACCGTCGGATTTCGACGGCTTAGTGCTTCCGTCGTTGGAGACCAGATGATTGTCGTCGTCGATCGCATTCAACTGAAAAACAAAATTTAACCATCAATAATCTGATGTTAAGCTAAATTTGATGATATCCTTAATCATCTTAATTAATCACCTTGACATTGGTGAGATCCACTTTGTTTTCTCTTAAGAAACCGATAAATTCTCGGAAATTCTCCTCCGTCGGGAGATAATGACCACTGTAAGGCCACACAGCTTCTACAACTCCGCCGTGAGAGACGATTCTACCGGCGGCAGTAATGGCGGCGCCGGAAAGAAAACTCGAATGCTGAAACCGTCCTTTCTGTTTCTGACCAACGTACAATTTTCTTGCCGTGCTCAACACGAAGATCCATTTGGTTCCTTCGATGGTCTCCACGAGGTTCTTGCTTTGTCGGCTGACTAGTTTCCCTCCTTCCACTACCACTTCGTACGCTTGTCTCTCTTTCTGTTAATCAAACCGAATTAAAAATCAGATTGTGTTTTTGATAACCGGAATTAACCGAATAATAACAATGTATATATATATATATATATATATATACATACCGGACCGAGGTAAGTGATGCATTGGCGTTGAAGAAGTGTTCTTGGACATTTGGTGAGATTCACTTCCTTGCCATCTCCAATGTCTAACCTTCGGTATCATTCAAAAGGTTTCTCATCGAGTCAGCTCAATTATTTGATAGAAAAAAATCGAAAGTAAATTTGACTAAGTTTGTCTTAAATTTACCAGAAGAAAAAAGGCTGAGTGCTCTCGCTTTCTGACCAAACATCGTAGTATAAGTGTAAATTATGACCGTACCTATGACGTGGGTCAATCTATATAAACATAAAATAAACAAAACATTATTATATAAATCAAAGTAATAATATACATATACTAAAGTAAAATAAACAAAGCCGAAACTTACGGCTTCTAACCAATGTCGCAATGCTAGTTTCTGGGCTTTATCATCTTTCAGCAATCCTTTCCCTACCTATTAAAAACATACAACCATCAAATTATGATAATAATGGATGACATTAATTAAAAAGATTTATAAAAAGGTGTATTTATTTGTCCAGTTTCCTTTTAAATTTTACCTTTGCTGCTTTTGTTCCAGCTCTTGCCCACCTCGACACAGCCGTCTCTGGTTTCTCGTTGGTTCGGTTCGGTTCTGACGCTGCCAATTCCAGTTCTTTCCACCTAAACCAAACACACACACATAAAATTTCATATCACATATCCGGTTTGTGTAAAGATTAACTTGTTAAAATCACTTTCTATTCTAATATTTCCTCGTTAATTTGGGTAAAAACTCTAGTCCAAATGTAAAAATCCCCCAATGCAAATATTTTCGATATTCTTTTAGCATTTTCTAAGAAAGTTTCGTTTTGGTCAGGAACACCCCGGATTTTTTTAGTTATGGGTTAAATCTAATAAAATTGAGATTGATTGGGCATTTTTCAAAATAATTAGAACTTAACGTACCATAACTCTTCAACAACTACTGCGCAGTCAGCGAGATTTCTACGCGTTCGATAGCTTTTGTAAACCTTTTGCAGCGTAACGGCGGCGGCGTCAAGTTCCGTCGAAGGTCTCGGAGACCAAAACGGCGTTGGTTGTGGTACGCTTAACGCCGTTAAACACCCGAAAAATCCCATTTTACCCCTGTTCCTTCGTTTCGGAGACGAGCCTCTTTCGTCTTCTTCTTCTTCTCTGTGCTCCACCTGGACTAGACTCGTGAACGAGAGACTCCTCTCAAGAACCATGTTGTCTGGTTTAGGACCCTTCAGGTTTATACCTTTTCTCGTTTTGACCCCAGGATTTTCATCTCTGTAATTGTTCCCCTGGTCGACCAAATCCTTGAACGATAAAGTCTTCTCCAGATACATATTTACTGGGTTTTTCAGAATTCTTGGTGTTTCACACTCTTGAGAATCTTTCTTGAAACTGTTGTCTCTCTGTAAGTATCCAAAAGATAGAGCCATTGAAGTTTAACCTGTAAAATTTTGAAGTAGTGATTCAGACAGGGGATGAAGAAAGAAAAATGGTTTCGGTTGAAATCCAAAGATTGAGGAAGACACTTACACTGTTACGATCTAGAGAAGTTTAGTCGAATGTTGGTATTTGTTTTTGGCGGCAGAAAAAAGAAAAAAAAAAACAGAGAGGCCTATTAGAGACAAAAGAAGAACTCTGTTTCTGGCAATGTCTCTTCTTTGCCCATCTGTCGCCTATATATATAATTTTATAGAAATTATGATTATATTTTTCTTGAGAAAAAAATTGGGATTGGACCTTAGGATACGCAGCGAAGATTTTTCTCTGAGTTTAATTCAAAGGTTTTACGTTTTCCTCGGATTTAAAACATAAAAAAAAAAAAAAAAAAAAAAAAAAAAAAAACTCATAAAAATTTCGAAAAAAAACAAAATTCATATAGCATTTGCATTATCAAATATTGTAGGATTGAGTCTAGATTTTTATCATATAGGTTGCATTCACTCATATGCATAGGGGGCAATCATGAAAAAGTTTCCTTTTAAAGTGTTTTAAGCTCATGTATTGGTTCAAGGCCCTAGTTAGTAGTTCTTTGATGCCTTGTGCAACTTTGAAATTAAGTTCTAACCATGCTTGGATCATTTGATTTAATTTTCTTGGCTTAAAGTTGAAAAAAACATGAATTGAATCAATACTTAAAATCGGAACCTTAATGAACATCTAATTATCATACTTGTGCTTTTGAAAAAGGATTCATGGATTACAAAAAAATATTTAGGCTTTCTTATTCACTTTACCACTCTTTGTAAGCCTAAATAGAATACCTCAC